>PVIY010044082.1:0-19929 GCA_004026745.1 Myrmecophaga tridactyla
CTTCTTGGTCTAGGCTAAGTTTGAGCCGCAACCTGGGCTTCTACTTTGCCCACGGCAGAAGCCAGAAGGCCTGGAACTGGTGGGACCTTGGCCTCCACATCCACGCACCGCCCGTCCAGCCCATCTCCTTGGAGCTCAACCAGTATGTCAAGGTGCACATAAAGAGCCAAGACAAGATTCTCTTCTGCTTCTCCACCCACCAGCAGAAGCAGATTCGCTTGAACCTGGGCACCAGGTACAAGGTAAGGCCGCAGCTCACCCCTCGCAGGCTCCTGCCAGCTTGTCCCCCCAGCCTTGTCCTTCCTGCGCCACCCCGGCCCATAGAAACTCAAGGTCACCTTCTGGGACCTGCTGCTTGACCACACACAGGGGCCCGCATTTAACCTTCCAGCACCTTGAGATTCAGCCCCGGAGACACAGCTCGACTGCGAGCCGACAAAAAGGCAAATAAGTGGACGGGCGCATCTCACCTGATGCTCACAGGGCACCGAGCCCAGGGGAGGGCCATGTTCCCGGCTCTGCAGAGGCGCCCTGTCTGGCAGGGTGGGGACATGGCAGCTGTGTCCCAACAAGCAGCCTCAAGCCCGGCGGCTTAAAGCAACAGAAACGGTCCTAGAGGCCAGAAGCCCGAATTCAAGGTGTCCCTTCCAGCTTCGGGCGACCCTGACGTCCCTGGGTGGGTGGCAGCTGCCCATCAGCCCCTGCCTGCGTCTACGCGGGCTTCTCCTCCATGTCTCATATCTCCCTCTCCCTGCTCTTCCATGGACAGCAGCCCCCAGGTCTAGGGTCGGCCCTAAATCCAGGATGCGCTTATCCCAAGAGCCTTAACTTAATTCCATCTGCAAAGACCCTATTTCCTTCACTGGCACTCGTGGTCAGAGTGTAGACAGAGCGGTTTGGGGGACACGAGTCAACCCCTGGAGTTGGCAAGCTAAGCCACGGCTCCCGAGACCCTGCCCGAGGCCCAGGGTCAAGGTGAAGAAGACAGGTGGCTTGGAACCCCCACAATGAGATCCACACAGGACCCCGCCCCTGCTCCTTTTCCCCCTTCCTCACAAAGGGCTCTGTGTTCAGACCCCCCCAGAGGGGCACCCAGAGCCTCTGAGAGCTGAGCCTCCTGGGGAGCCAGAGAGCAGACAGACACATCTCCCAGGAGGTGAAGCAGGAGTAGGAGTGAGCTGATGGAGGAAGCAGGAAAAGGGCAGGCTCAGGCAAAATGTGGCCACAAGGGCAGGCCACGGTGGCTCAGCAGGCAAGAACACTTGCCTGCCATGCCAGAGGACCAGGGTTCGATTCCTGGTGCCTGCCTATGTATAAAAAAATAAAAAATAAATTAAAAAAAAAAAAAAGGAAAATGTGGCCACAGGAATATTATTTGAGGGGACAGGAGGAAATGTGGTAGGCTTAGGTGACCCACCACCCTGGTTTGCCAGGACAGGGGCCTTGCAAGGTGAGAACTGAGAATATTCCGGGCAGCCCTGGACAGCCAGTCCTTCTCGATTCCCCTCCCAGCAAGAATGGCTCCTTTGTGGGTGGAATAATGACACCCCATCCCCTCGCTTCCCCTGGGTTTCCTGGAGAATGCCCAGGTATCAGCGGGGCACAGGACACACACACACTTTCCTGGCTCTGGAGCCCCCTTCACTCTCCAACGGCAGCAGGGACAAGCCAATGAGGGGGGCGCTGAGGCTGAGAGGGTGGGAAGGCCTGGGGGAACATGCCACTCTGTGCCCGGCCTCTCCAGCACTGTGTGATACTAGTGAGCCGCTTGCCCTCTCTGAGCCTGTGGTCTTCTGTAAAGTGGGCCCGAGACTGTTGTAAGGCTTCAGTTAAGATACTCTGGGTGAGAACATTTCATAAGCTGGATACCTCAGATGCCCAGAACATATAGGTTGGATCCTTGATGATTTCCCCATCGGGAAGCCCCCGTCCTTGACTTTCTATAGACCTCGGACCATGGTGGGAGCTGGCACAGACGTGGCCCTGCCAGGGACAGTGCCTCATCCCCCAAAACCCAGATATACACGAGGGGGTCCCAAAGTGGAAGGAGGCTTGTCAGCCCAACACTGTGGACAGTGTCCAGGGGGAGGCAACCCTGGGTGAGAAGCTGGACTCCCCCAGGAGAGCACGGCCTTTCCCAGCTGCTGTGTGGGGCTCGTGAGCTGAACACCCTTTTTTTGGAGGGGAGGGACCCAGTCCACGTGCCCCGGGGTTTTTCTTTATTTTTATTTTTTAATTTTTATTGACGAATATTCACACACATACAGTCCATACATAGTGTACAGCCAATGGCTCACAATATCATCACATAGTTGTGTATTCATCACCATGATCGTTTTTAGAATATTTGCATCACCCCAGAAAAAGAAGTAAAAAGAAAAATCTCATACAACCCAGACCCCTTACCCCTCCCTCTCACTGACCACTAATATTTCCATCTACACAATTTATTTCACCCCTTATCCCTCCTATTGTTTATCCATATTTTTTAACTCATCTCTCCATACCCTGGATAAAAGGAGCATCAGACACAGGTTTTCAGAATCACACAGTCCACTGTAAAAATTATGTCTTTATACAATCGTCTTCAAGACACAAGGCTACTGGAACACAGCTCAACAGTTTCAGGTACTTCCCTCCAGTCTCTCCAATACACCATAAACTAAAAAGGGGATATCTATATAGTGCATAAGGATAACCTCCAGGAGAACCTCTCGACTCTGTTTGGAATCTCTCAGCCACTGACACTTTATTTTGTCTCATTTCTCTCTTCCCCCTTTTGGTCAAGGGTCCTCAATCCTTGTTGCCGGGTCCCAGCTCACCCCTGGGAGTCGTGCCCCACAGAGGGGGAGGGCATGCTTCACCTGCCGAGTCAGCTTCAAGAGGGAGGGCCCAGGGATTCCTCTGGGAAAGTAGCAGAAGGTCCAGCAGGAGCAGGGTGACAACAGCACCAGGGACCTCTTGGTGGGGGTTCTGGGGGTCCAGTCCCAGGAACAAGGGGTGTGGAAGGGGGGAGTGGCACCCCACCCTCACCCACCCTCTGTGATTCCCACAGTTCATCACCCCAGAGATTCTAAGTGAAATGAAGAAGAAAAAAATCCTCGAGGTGGAATTCGATTCGACAGCCCAGAAAATCCGGGTCCTTTTGGGGAAAATGAGCAGGCTCCTGCGTTTCCTGACCATCCCTGACTTGGAAAACTTCGTGGAGTCGGCCAAGCTGTGGCCGGAGGACAATAGCCTTTGGAGGCAGAAATCCCAGCACCACTACAGCCTCAGCACCAGCATATCTGTGGGCTTCTCCAGTATCTCCTGAATAGACATCTCCAGAAGGGCGGGTCCCCCCATCACCCATGAACCCCCCCTCCCCACCTCAGTGTCACCCCCAGTGGCCTGTCCTGGGCTTTTGGGAGTTGGTTTGTAAGGTAGGAGCCTTCACAGCAACTTGGATGTAAAAAGAAAGTTTTGCAGGGAGCTGACCGAACCTGTGACTTCCAGGACGTGGGAAAGATCTGTCACCCACCCTAGCCCGGTGCCATCAGCAGCGAGTTGTTATGCAAGTAAAGGCCCCATCCCGTCTAGCTCGCCTGGGCATCTAGTTTGTGGCCTTCAGAGACCCTTGTCTTGACCTCAGGGCCTCGGCTTCCTTGACTGTAAAATGGACCCTGAAATAGCAGCTAACTCCACGGAGCAGGGAGGGTTCTGTCGGTTCGCGCCCATAATGTCCCCACGGAAAGCGCTCGGTAAGTGTCAGCACCCAGTAGGGCGCCCTGGCCCTGCGTTTTGAGTCCGGGCATCACCGGGGAAGTGGCTTTCAACTGTGCGTCTCTTAGGTGAGGCTGAGCCCACAGAGGCGCAGCCCCGCTCAGCTCTCCCAGTCTCCGGGCTGGGTTCCTCGGCCACCTGAACCAAGTCCAGTTATCCTTGTACATCACGACCTTCCCCACCGTGGCAGGCTGGCGCAGGAGATTAAATGGGAATTTCTCAGCAGTTTTGTGGAAGCCGCAGGCAAGGCACAAAGGTCAGCAGAGACACAAAAAGTTTAGAAACTGACAAGGGGAGCAGGATATGGTTATCTGGTGGAGTCTGGCCTTTCCTGATTCCATGTAGAAGCCTCTTCCAGCACCTTCCCCCAGTCCCTCTCTCCTCCCCTGGGCCCCCACTGCTTTCCTCTGAAGGAGTATGAAAGCATACTCCTTGGGGACGGGCCCGGCCATGGTGAAACCTGGGGCCCTTGGAGGCTTCCAGGCTTTTCTGTCTTCAAGCGGTCGCTGCTGCTGGCAAAACTCGATGACAGCGTTTTCCAGGCACAGCTTAGAAATGACCAGACACTATTTCCAGGATGTCCTAGCAACAGGACTCTAAGTTTACAAAAAAAGTCTTTGGTATTTGCTGGATTTCCTTGTTTATGCGCTGCCTCTTGAAAATGAAGGAGCACATTTATCCAGGATATGGACAGATGAGTAAACAAATAAGGATAAAAATAAATAAATAATGGGGGGGGATTAAGGGCATGGGATGTATGACTAGTGGTCAATGAGAGGGAGGGGTAAGGAGTATAGGATGTGTGATTTTCCCCCCTATTATTGATGTATTTTTAATCCATATTTTTTACTCATTTGACCATACTGTAGACAAAAGGAACATCAGACACGGGGTTTTCACAATCACACAGTCACATTGTGAAAGCTATATCATTATACAAAATCGTCCTCAAGAAACACGTCTACTAGAACACAGCTCTACAGTTTCAGGCACTTCCCTCCAGCCACTCCAAAATATCTCAACCAAAGGTGATATCTATATAATGCATAAGAATAACCTCCAGGAGAACCTCTCCACTCTGAAATCTCCCAGCCATTGACACTTTCTTCTGAGCAGAACACGATGGCCTCATTCTAAGGTTTGAGAGAAGAAGTGTCTCAGCCCGGGTCTCCCCCCAACACATACATTTTCTGTGCTGCCCCTGTGAGGCTCTCACAAAGCCTGGACTTATCACAAACACCCTCTTTCCACCCTGGCCACAGCCACAGCAGAGGGAAATCCAGAGCACAGACCCTGCACCAGGTCCCCCCGAGCAGGAGCTGCCTGGGAGCCCAGAAGAGCCCCGACTCGAACTATTAATAGCTGTCGTCCTTTCAGTCACCAGGGACGTTCAACAACTCAAACCACAAAAGGAAACTGGAAAATCCATAGTCTGGATAGAAGAACACAGGCAAGAACTGGGTCCTGGAAGGCCTCCAGAACCCAGGAGGACTCCCTATTTCTCAGTCCTCAACACATATCCATTTCTGAAGACACATTGTCTAGGCATCGCAGTCCACATGACTAACAAAAGATACTCCCATGTCCCAAATTGCCTTCTGAGCTCTCTCAATTCCAAATACTCAGTGTTCTCCGATGGGCCCAGCCTGAGCCAGGAGACCACCTCTGGTCCAATCCAGTGCAGTATGGGAGGGTGGGATTCTCTCTTGCAGACATTGCTTCCCGCTGATGCCGAAGCATAGAGAGTGATAGTCATTTCTAGGAAAGAGGGACTCAAGAGTTGGGCAGTGTGGCTTTTATACATCATGGGAACTCCTACAAGCTCCCCAGGACCACCTCAACTCCAGCCTAAACCAAGACCAGATCAGGAAGCCTCTTCCATGGGCTCAGCCTGGCCACCAGCCCTCCCCAATGGGGACAGACAGAGCCAAGGTCTTCCCTGCTCCTCTCACACTACCTGCCACCAACCTCCACCAAATGTCTTGGCACCACCCCAAACCATGACAGATGAGCAACAGAGTGGGTACTGGGGCAAAAAGGCCATAACCTGACCATCACACCTTGTTGGTGAATGGGGTAACCCACAAAAACAAAGGAATTACTTTGCCACCAGCTAATGAACCATGAATGAGCCAGCTGAGAAAAATGAGCATCTCTCCTGGTCTTGTTGATTCTGCCCCCAGGCTCACGATGCATGGAAACACTTTTCCCTTAGCATGCATTGAAAGAAGAAGCTCCTGCTTGGGCCTCGGCAACAGGTCTTCTCCAGCATGCCGCCCTCTCTCAGTCCTAAAGCTTCTGTGTTCCCCACCAACCACCCATCCACCCCATGCTCCTGCAGCCTCTTCCCACACCCCAGGAGGTGAGGCAGCTGCGGTGCAATCACACCCTTGCGACAGACCAACTTAACCTTATGTCTCGGCTCTGCTACATAGCAGCTGTAGGATCTCAGGCCAGGTTGTGGGCCCCTCTGTGACTGGTTCCCTCCCCTGTAACACGAGGGTCAAAATACAGAACACACGTCACAGAGTGAGGGTGAGCGTTCAAGGAGAGAGCACAGGTACAACCCTCGGCACAGAGCTAAACAAACGTAGGCTAGGACTGTCAGGCACCAAGTCTCCCTGGACTTCCTCCTTCACAGAATTTCTGGAACCTCAGTCCACTAATGCACAGGTTGGAAACATGTGGCCTCAAAGAGACACTTTGTTTGGTGTGCACCCTGTTTTTAAATATTTAAATTTGCTGTCAACACTAGAAAGAAGGGAGATTTCACATATTTCACATAGAAAAGTAGACTTCTGGCTTCTCTCGTAACTGCTGTCTATGCCAGTTATCACAGGCTGGGTTAAATGACACAGGGACTCGGGGACTATTTTCCTAAGGCAAGGTGAATTACAGCCCCTTACAGGTGGTAAAAGAAGTGGCGCAAGTGGCTGACCAGATGTCCAGGAGGTTGACGTCTCCAGGTCAGGGCCTCTCTGCTTCACACTCCCAGCCCCTCCTAGGCACTCATCTTCCAATGGGAATAAATAAATCCTCTCTGCCTCATTTTGTCTTCGATGACTTGGCAGGAGAGATGCTTCTCTTAGAAATGAAAATGAACTGATTTGGGTTGTTTATTAATGATACTGTGGCTTGCACACAAGGGTTTTAATCAAAGGTAAATGGAACTTCTTCCAGCACCCACAAAAAGGGTATTTCCTCAGCAGTTAGTTAGGTCATACAACAAATATACTCACCCTGTGCTGAGGCGACAAAAAGGAAAGGACAGATTATCTGCACGAGGGGAGTTTACACAGTGGGGGTACAGAGAAGCAAGCAATGGCAAAACAATGAACAGGTTTTTTGTGGAGGCCTGAGCAGCTACAACAGAAGCACAGGAGAAGGGGCATCTGGAGGAGGGCCTCTGAGGTGAGATTTGAGCTGAGCGCAAGAAGGAAGAGGATTTGGGGAAGAAGGGGTGCATGCTGCAAGCTCCCTCTATAGCATGTGCAGAGACACACAGAGAAGGAAGTTATGAGGTTTGGAGATGTGTCGGACAAGTATCTTTTCTTGGCTGTCCAACCTCCAGCTTTCCCTTCCTTTGAGGGAGGGGATCCATATTGTATTTATTAGTGGGCAGCAGTGCCCTGCCACCAAAAGAGGTATCAGTCAGGGTCCAATCAGAACACAGAGACCACAGCAATGATTTGAACAGGTCAATTTTAATATAAAAATGTGTTAATATTCTCTCCAAGAACACCAACCAGATTCATGCCTCCACCTGAGAAGGTCAATAACCCTTTAAAACATGAAGAAGTTAAAAATGTCATTACTCAGATATCCCCGAAGAGAAAGATCAAATGACAGGAAGGAGGTGTAACCGAGAAGTTAGGATTTAATAAATGACTGTGACTACTGACTCATTATATAGACATTTCTTTTTAGTGCCCAGTGTTTTAGAATAGCCAGAAAGAAATACTTGAAGCTGTTGAATTGTAATCCAGTAGCCCTGATTTTGTTAATGGTTGTATAACTATACAGCAAAAAAAAAAAAAAAAAAAAAAAAAAAAAGTCAGTTGCACGAGTTTTTATGGATCTACTGGATGTTTTGCTCCACGATTATACATATGTCAAGACTACACTGTGTTAGTTAACCTACTTCTACTGTAAGTCTTAAAATTGGGCAAACTGCAATGCTAGTGGTCAATAAGGGGAAGGGGCAAGGGTATAGGATGTATGAGGTTTTTCTTTGTTCTTTTTATTTCTTTTTCTGGAGTGCTGCAAACGTTCTGGGAATGATCACGGTGGCAGATGCACAACTATATGATGATACTGTGAACCATATTGTACACTTTGGATGGATTGTATTGTATGTACAGATAGCCCAATAAAATTACATTTAAAAAAGCATTAATAAGGCCAAAATGGGAAAAGAATTCTAAAAAATATAGGAACAGCAAATGCAGGAGGTATCTCTGTCTCTCTCTACCCCACCCCTGCCCTCTCTCTCCTCTTTCCTTCTCCCTCAGAAAGATCCCAACCAACCAACCACCACCACCAAGGCTGAGATTCAGACTTTGCTGGAGAATGTGTGGCTGCAGCCTGCTGGGTGGTGGAGAAATTCAGTTGGCTGGCAGGGAGCTGGAGCTGGTGCACAGGAAGTGGCTACTAGCATGCAGCAGCTGGTTCACAAGAAGCTACCCGCTGGCATGCCAGAAAATCTCACTGGAGAGTGCCACCAGACCCGCCTGCTGCTGACAGCTGCAATGTAAGAGGGAAAAAAGGACCATCAGAAACAGAGACATCCCCTGCCCCTTCCCCCATGCTTTGCCGCGTGCCTCCAGCATCCTCTATTGGTAAAGCCTAATATTGCACCAGCAAGCTAAGAAGAAGCGTTTTCAGGGTCCAGCCCCAGAATCACTCACTAAACGGCAAAAAAAAAGCGGGAGATTTGGAGCTGAGAGGCAATACATTGATAACTGACATAGAGAAGAATCTTCCTTCCTCCTCCTGCCCCAGAACTCAACTGAAGAATAAGAAGTCCAGACAATCCTCCTCTCCCCCACGGGGAGTAGGTTGGACCAAGAAGAAAGCAGCTGCAGTAATGCCCAATCCAGGAAACTGCCACAGCAGTAGTGACAGTCTGGGCCAACTTTTTGTGCTTTGAAAAAAGAAAATTACATCTGCGATGCTTCCAGCTCTTAACTCTCTTCTTCTCCAGCCTCTGGTCTTTCTCATTGAGTCCTCCATTCTTCCAGTAAAGTCCTTTTCTGCTAGAGTCAAACAGTGATGTCTTCTGTTGCTTGCACTCAAGAAGTCTGATAGAGGAAAAAAGGATGAAGTTGGACAGACAGCAATGGCCTGATGGAGACAACGCTATGGACCACTGAAAGTTGACATCTTTATGTTCTAGGAGCAAAGGTGGTGGGGGTGAGTGTGGGGACGGGATTGCTAACAAGACAGGGTTCTCACAGTAAAGAGATTTCAATATTCCAAGGAAGAATGGAGGCCTGACCCAGGGTAATAGCATTGGAAATAGAGAGGGAGGGAATTGAAAAGCTGATAGGGATAGAGAATAGGAAGGGCTTGATAGTAAGGGGATGGTATAGAGAAGGCCAGATGACTTGGGCCAGTGTGGATCTTTCGTTCATTTAACAAACGTTTGTTGAGCACCTACTGCAGGCACAATTCTAGGTGCTAGGATACAGGGGGGAATGACGTAAGGCTCCTCCCCCACAGAGCTTAGTCTGGGCTTGGGGGAAGCTAGGCAAGACAGACAAGCAAAATATACCATGAGTCACGTATGAGGACAGTTAAGCCAGGTGAGCTAGGAAGTGGTAGAGGATGCGGAGGTGTGGGTGGGGTGGAAGTGGTGGTGAGGGGGTTGTGCTACTGCATATAGCAGGGTTTCTCAACTTTTTGCACTACTGGTATTTTAGGCAGGATGATTCTTTGTTGTGGGGGGGCTGTCATGTGCATTGCAGGACATTTAGCAGCATCCCTGGCCTCTACCCACTAAATACCAATAGCACCCCACATTCCCCCTTCCCCATACCAGTCATGAGAACCAATTTCTTCAGACATGGCCAAATGTGCCTAGTGGGGGGTACTGCTCCTCTTGCAATCCACTGCTGTGGATCATGTGTTTTTAGTTTTGTTTTGTTTCATCTGATTTATGGCCCAGTATATGTCTATGTTAGCAGATGTCCCACATACTTGAAAAGAATTTGAATTCTACAGTTGGGTATTGTAAATTTAATAAGCAATCTCAGACAAATCCAGAATGGTTCATTCTATAAGGTAATTGCTGTAGATTCTTTAAAAAAAAAAAAATTAATGCCGTAAAAACAAGCAAACAAAACATGTAAGAGGCCTGGTTAACAGAAAGGACTAGAGAGACATGGCAATCAAGTAAAATGTGTGAACCTGGATAAGAAAAAGCTATGAGACATTTTGAGGGGACAACTGGGGAAACAAAGGCTGTTTATTAGCTATTATTGAATTCATTTTTTTTTAGCTCTGATAACGATGTTGGTGTTATAAGAATGTTCTTATTCTTTGAAGATGGATACTAAAGTCAGCAGGGTTTCGTCATGTCTACCACTCTCTTTCAGAAAGTTCAACAAGAGTCTGCAAATACGTATGTGTGTACATTGTTAATTAAAACCCACTTGATTCTATTTTAAATGTCCAGAGAAAGCCTAACTTTGTAACAAAAATATTTTAGAATACATAGAAAGATTCTGGATGATATGTGCCAAACACTTTACCGTAGTTAGCTTTAATGGTTCATTTACGAAAGACTTCACTCTTTATGTTAAAAAGCCAAACATTGCAGAAATGTGCAATAATGAGCATATTGCTTTATAACCAGGAAAAAATAACACGAAAACAAAACAAAATCTTTACTTTCAAGAGGCAGTAAAAAATTTCATAAGATGACTATTTTTAAGCGGCTTCTGGAGGACCAAGCACCCAAGCTCCTGTTTCCAGGGCTGCTTCCTCTTGGGGGGGAAAGGAGGGGCTGGGTGGTGACTGAGCAGCAGAAAGAACAAGCTGGGGAAAGAAAAACCAGCCAAAGGAAAAGGCTTCATAAAGAAAACAAGGAAATGGCTGAGTTAACATTTAAGAAGACACAGTTGGCAAGTAACATCCTCTTATCAAGAACCCAGGTTTCTTTAACAAATGACCCCTTTTTAAAACCTAAGACTAACCACTGCTGTCTTACTCCTAAAGTAATAGCAGAGGAGAATTTAATGGTATGGGTTGTTAAACCATGAGAAAGAACACAAATTTGTTTTTATTGCTTCACAATAATGCTAAATGTCAATACTAATATTGTGCTGGCAGTTCTGCAGAGAAATAATTAAATTGTCTTTTAACTAATGAGCATTCAGATGATTCAAAATGTTTCCACAATAATTCTCTTGCCAAATGAATCCACACAAAGAAGAAGTAAAACTAGGAAAATGAGTAAAATTGGTGGATTGTATCAATGTTGATGTCCTGTTTGTGATATTATGTTATAGTTGTGCAAAACGTTACCAGTAGATAAAACTGGGTAGAGGAGATGGGAGCACTCTGTATTACTTCTTACAACTGAGTGGAAATACTTCTTACAACTGGGTGGAAATATGATTATCTCGGTAAAAATCTCAATTAAAAAATTTATTATTCACCACTACCTCTGCAAAAAAAAAGAAAAAAAAATCAACACACCTAACAGACATGTGAGAATAAATCAGGAAGCAAAAATCTTTATTTTTTAAAAATTCACATTTATTAAAAACTGCAAATTCTAGCCAAATAATATAAAGCATTTTAAATTAATCATTTGAAAGTATGTACACTTTTTGTGTAAGTAAACACTTGAAACTGTACAAATTTAAACAAATATTCATTCAGCAAACAAGTTGGAGCACTACCCCGACTCGGCACTTCGTAAGGTGTTTGAGTGTTTCAGAAATAAAAGAGTCACAACACAAGAAGAGTGCTGATAAATATTTTTATCCTTACAAACATACTCTGTACATCAAATTAAATCAGTCACAGTATTGTACAATAATCATGCCCTCATTTCTTTGGAAAGGCCATTAAAAAAATCAGATGTACATATGATACACAAAACTGGGTATTTTACAGTTTGTTATTAAACATGTATTTAAAACAAGTGGAACTAAGTACAATTTTCCTAATTCATTCCATTTCAAAGAATGACTGTGGACTCCTATTTACCTTCTCTCTTTCCAAAATAGACTAAGCTCTATCAAGCAACACCAACATCCCTCTCCAACTTAAACTGATTTAAGAAATATGTGACCTGGGAAAAATGACAGACATCAGGACATGCAATTTGTGTACACACTGGGGAAGAGCTTGTTTTAAGAGAATGAAAAGTGCTGCTACTGCTCCTCGACAAGGGGCAGGCTACATTTACTATCCCACTGAAGGCAAACCCAATCCAGTCAGGAAACAGGTAATTGTAGGAAAATGCATAGATGTGCAAAATGTGTTTTATGAGCCCTGATCCAGTGTGGTAAGTCTTAAAGGTGGACATTTGGTCTTGGTCATCTTTATTTTTGTTAGCAAAATGAATTCTACTCTAACAGGACCGGATGCCAAATGCTGGACCACAGCACAGCCAGCTGAATACACGGGACATGAAAGAGCTCACTTTTCAAAGAACTGCTAAAACCAAAGGCAGTGCACAGAGGCTGGTAACCCTAATGTTCATTCGTGAGACACGCTACTCATCAGGTTCCCTGCTCTCCTTAAAGTGGCAAGTTTAAGACCCCTTAGTTGGTACTTCACACTCACAGACACCGGCTTCTGTACTGTGAATTGTATCATTAAAGACACTGCACAGATCCATGATGAGGAGGTCGCAGCTCCCCAGCTGCAGATGCTGGACCTTATTCAAGGTCCTGGTGTCTTTAAACTATCTCACATCAAACACACAGAAAGATACCACTCTGAAATCCCAGGAAAGCAGAATGTGTTCTCAGAAGCATCCAAATCTACTCCAAAATAAACTTCAAAATGATAGAAGAAATGTTACATTGATTATAGTGTAGAAATAACATTTCTGGAAGTAAAAAAATACAGTTACTGTGGAATGCTCAGTGGTTAAAAATGTTGCAGTGTTTTATACTTCAGCAAATCCTCCTCTTAGAAGGAGTCTAATTAGCTGTTTTTCCAGAAAGTTCTTTGCACTACTCATTGCACCTATTTTCACTGCACACCTTTTCTAAGAACGCTTTGTTGCATGCCCACCAGAGTTACTTTTTTAAAACGTACATTTCTTGGGACCATTTAAAATGAGGCAGTTACCACTGCTCACAGATTAATCTTTGGCATTTTGATGTTCGTAAAAGGGAAATACCAATCTTCTAATCACTTTAGTTTTGCTTCGATCTGCAGCCAGCACTGAACAGCACAAGCTGGTGTGGTTCTCAAGGACATTCCCTCAAATGATTCCTCAATGTCCTGCTGCTGCAAGCTTCCCTGGCACTCCTACAGGACAAGTCATGTATGTGGACGGCCAACAGAAATGGCTACTTAGAAATCGACAGTAGTAAGTTTACCTGAAAAACAAAGTAAAAGGTTACTTTAGTTCTGCTGTGGAAGACCATATTTAAAAGTTGTTTAGAGCCTCAAACACAGAATGAGTGAAAAAGCCTTAAAATTTTAAAGGGAACAATAAACATGGCTGTAAGCGTAAAGTGGACCCACCAATGGTGGTCTGATTTCTAAAGCAGCCGCTGGATGCAGGAAGGCCCTGTGGGGAGCTATACTCCATTACAGAATCACCACCTCTAGGCCCTCAAGTCATTTAAAATCCAATGAAGATTGGCTTGAGAAAAGTCATTTAAAATCCAATGAAGACTGGCTTGAGAAGACTGACGAGAAAAAAACAGATACAAAAACACTGACAAGTGACAGAAATACATCTAAATAATGAATGACGCCTTCTTCTATGCAGAGTGCATTTCGGGAAGAGTTTCATGTTGAATTTTTAAGTGACTTTTTAAAATACACTAGAACAAGCGGGACAAATGAATTTCACTTCACATACTCACTGTGGTCAGACTGAGCTGCCCGCTATATAAAGGAGGACTGTGATGCCAGAGCCAGGCTTGAGGGCAAGTCAGAGCATCCGCAGCAGGCATGGAGGAGGGGGTGAGGGGGGTGGCAGCCAGCATACCTTTCATTTGTCAGTCAGGGCCCCAGAGGAACTTACAGTCAAACCTTTCTATAAAGTACAGTGAGCGCACCCTTCTATAAACTACAAACTATTTTGGTGAACAAAATAATCACCCCCAATCTCTCTTAAAAATTTGTACTGCCAGTGAGGAAGACACAAAATCATCTCTTTTTTTCTGCCAAAAATACAAAACCTGAATCTAATCAGGAGAAAAGAGACACCAGCAATTGAGGGACTTTCTATAAAACAACTGGCCTGTCACAGTTAGGAAAGACAAAGGCTGAGGAACTGTTCCAGAGTAAAAGAAACTAAAGAGAAATGGCACATGAAAGCAACACGTGACCTTGGACTGGACCTGGGAGGGGGAAAAATAGCTACAAAGGACTTTATTGGGACAAGTGAAGATGGACTAGATAACAGTATCAATGTTAAATTTCTTGTTTTGATAATTAGGCTGAGTAATGTAAGGGAATAATGCCCTTGTTCTTAGGAATTACACACTGAAGTTTTTAAGAGTAAAAGCACATACATAGTCTTCCCACTTAATCTCAAATGATTTAAAAGAGGGAGGAGGAGAAGGACAAGAGGAGGGAGAGGGAAAGGGGGAGACAAGAATGATCAAACAAATAGGGCAAAATGTAAACAATCGGTAAAGGTCATACAGGAGTCCCTTATACCACTCTTCATCTTCTCTGTAAGATAGAAATGATATTAAAATAGTTACAAAAAAGATATGTACTGCCATATATCACATCTTTTGAAAATGGGTCACAATTGAATTTCTGGGGAAATTTAAAATGGGAGAGTGACAAAATCAGAGGACTCCCTCGGAATGAGACTACAGGGCCATTATGCCAATCATGTGAACTCCTGGGAAAGGTACTTCACTGCTCAGTGCCAGGGGTTCTTCATCAGTAAATTATGGCAGATAATACCATGCCTTCCCCTCACAGGGCCAAGGGAAGACTGAACAAGATACAACCATGTAAAATGCTTAGAACATAGCCTGGCATAAAGTAAGCAGTCAGTAATATAAGCTATGGCTATTATTATCTGGAAACTGTTAACAATTCTGGAAGAGGAGTGAGGCACAGGGAGGATGATGGTCTGTTAGTGTTCTGCAAACTGTGGTTATAACTGCTGGTGTACGAATGAAAATAATTTAGTGGTTACTGATCAGCATGTTTGGACTGAAATAGAAGAGAAACAAAGTGAAGCAACTGAATTACACAAAATGCGGGTGATTATTTATTGGAATGCTTTTAATTTATAGACATCTATAGACACCAAAAACCACATTATCTCACTGGTAGGAATCAGGTGGGAGCCCAAGAATGCTTCCTTATCTGGGTGAGACCCCACCGACTGCACACCATCAGGTCTGTGCTTGCAGCACCTGTATCCATGCTCACAACCCACACACTGATATCTCAGCCTGGATGCTCTCTGATCACCTACCTCATATTTCCAAACCTTCTCGACATGTCCACATGTCCATGTAGGCATCTAAAAGACATGTCAAACTTAACGTACCCAAGCTGCACTGTCATCAAGCCCCCATCAAACTACCCCTGAAGCTTTCTTTAGTGCTGAACCTGGTCCAAAATCTGGGAATCCATCTTTGGTTCCCTTCTCTCACACCCCTCACCAATCTATCAGTCAATTCGTCCAAAGTTAGGCTGCATCAATCTCCACTGCTGGCAGTTGGTCAAAGAACCACTGCCTCTTTCCTGAGTCACTACAGTAGCCTCCTAACTGATTTCCCTGCTTTCACTCTTGTACCTTCAATGTCTCTGAACCCAGCAACTAGGGTGATGCTGTCAAAACAGAAAGACATTATTATCACCTTGCTCAAAACCTCCAGTAGTGTTCATGTCACTCAAAGTAAAAGCCAAAGCCTTATAAGCAACTAGAATAGTGACTGGCAGATAACAAACACTCAAAAAATAATATATATGTGCATAAACAAATGCACATACACATGCGCACTTATTTCCAACATAAAATTTATTTTTTACGTGGACCAAAGAAGATTTCGAAATGACTGACATTAGAGATTATGGAGGAATATGGAAAAGATGGAGTCGTAAAGGAAAGCACAAATCAGGTGGGGCAGACACAGAACCGGAAGCCCCTTCAAGAGGCCGTGCTGCCCAGCTGTGGGGAGTGCAGTCAATGCGGTCAGCAAGAAGCCTCCAGCCCGGAGTGCCCTCAAAGCCAGCTGCAGCAGCACAGAGCTGACTCACTGGAGGGTAGCTCCCCATGCTGAACAAGGGGTGGGTATGAAGACCCGGGGGCCCCTAACCCTGCCGCAGGCCTATTGGTCACACTTGATCCAGAGCTCACTACCAGGATCTTTATGCTTTGCTGGACCTGCACTGCAGTTCAACTTATTCCTCTACCCATCCTGTCTCTTCCCCACCTTCCTTTCACATGTCGTGATTCTTCACAAACATCTTGCACTCAAAAATCCATCCAAATGTTTCCTTCTAGAAATCTCAACCTGCCACTACAGGCCATGTTCTTGCCCAAGTAAATGCTTCCTGAAGAAGCCCTTGGTTTCCCATCTCCAAAGCTTTACTCAGTCTGCTCCCCAGCTGAAATGCCTTTTTAACTGTTACAGCATCAGTTATTCTTCAAATCTAGCTCCATTGTTGCCTTTTCCTTTAAAAGTCTCCCTTAGTCTCCCTCATCCCATTCAGAAGTCTTCCCTCAAACACAAGGCATTCTGTTTGTCCTCTCTTAGGACACCTACAACATACTAGTTTACATTGCAGCTGGAGCTACATACCTAACCATCTACCAATTTCCAAACTACACTAAAAATCAGAAACAAAATATCTTCCACAGCACTAGGCTACTCCTAAGAAATTCATAACAGGTGCTCAATAAAAATTTGCTGACTGAACTGAAAAAATAATAACAGTAAACACAAATTGAGCTCTATTAATCAGTTTTTTGAATAGAGGAAGAGAGAAGCAGAAACAACTTTAACCTCTATTCTAACTGCTAAAGTAATGCACCCTTTTTTCACTGGAAATTTGGGCCTCTTATTATGATATTTCAAACAAAACTATCCAGCTACCTCAATATCACTATTTGAGGCTTGAACAAACAGAGGGCACTCATCTTCCACACAGCAATTTTCAATATCGGTATAAAAAGTATTAAAAGTCAATTAAAGAGAACTTCAGGCAGAATATGGAACCCCAGGACTCAGTTCTTCCACCAAACAGCTATGAATCAACTACTCTGGGGCGCTGGAGGGCAGAAGAACATGGGTACAGCATCCAGGGAAGAGCTGGAGGAAGAGACTGATAAACTACAGTGGAGAGCAGTGAGTTGCTCTCTCCATGCGGCTGGCTGCCTTACGCTCCAGTCCCTGGCTAGCTCACTGGAGACAGAAAGGGACATAAAGATCCTCATCCCCAAGATCAGGGGTGGGCACAGCGGGTCACTGATCACAGCTTTTGATTAGCGAATCCAGATCACTAGTACTGTCTCTGAGTTAGTGTCTCAACCAGCCCTAGACAAAGGCAGCAGCAGCCATTGTTCCAACCCTACCCTGGACAGGGACATAGGCAGTAGAGGTTTAAAGACGCAGTGCTTCCTCAGGGCTCTGGACAATGGTGAGCTGAAAGGCTGCATTGGCTACGCAGCAAGTAATGTCCCTGTCAAGTATTCATTTTCTTTGGGAAAAAGAACTGAAGCCATTCTAAGACTCAAAGATTTTCAATTATTATTATTATTAATATTACAGGTTAATTTGAAATTGAACTAATTAGTTGCAAAGAGCAGCTGTGCAACTCTTAGGAAGATTTGCAAATGCAGAGAACAATTAATTGCATTTCAAAGGAAGACAACATTATATTTCAAAGATTTATCTTGTGAATTTTGATGATGTCAATACAAGTTTGCCTTGACCTGTTTAATTTGCAAATAAAATTTTGTGCATCAAGGATTTTGTCACCAAAGTGAAAAGACAACCTACCCACTGGGGGAAAATGTTTGGAAACCACAAATCTGATAAGGGCTTAATATCCAGAAAATATAAAGAAACCCTATAAATCAATAATAAAAAGACAAACAACCCAACTGAAAAATGGGCAAAGACTTGAACAGACATTTTTCCAAAGAGAAAACACAAATGGTTAAAAAGCACATGAAGGGATGTTCAACATCCCTAACGATTAGGGAAATTCAAGTCAAAACCAAAATGAGATACACACCCACTAGAATGGCCAGCATTTAAATAAAGAGAAAACTACAAGTGTTGGACAGAGGATATGGAGAACCAGTAACACTCATTCACATTTGATAGTAATGTAAGCCACTTCCATGTAGCCACTATGGAAGACAGTTTAGCAGTTCCTCAGGAAACTAACTATATTATTATATAATCCAGCAATTCTGCTACTAGGCATATACTCATAAGAACTGAAAGCAGAGCCTTGAACAGATATTTTCACACCGATGTTCACAGTGGCATTATTCACAATTGCCAAAAGATGGAAACAACACAAGTAACCGTCAACCAATGAATGGATCAATGAAATGTGGTATATACATACGATGGAGTATTATTCGGCTGTAAAAAGGAATGAAGTCCTGATGGATGCAACACCATGGATGAACCCTGAGCACATTATATGGCATGAGATAAGCCAGACATAAACAAACAAATGTTGTATGATCTCACTATTATGAAATAATTATAATAGACAAACTCAAAGACTTAGAGTCTAGAATATAAGTTAAAAGGAGAAGACTGGGTTAGAGAATGGGGAATTGATGCTTAATTGTACAGAATTTCTATTTAGGTTGATGACAAAGGTGTGGAAACGGATGGTGGTGATGATAGCACATTATTGTGAGTGTAATCAACAGCACTGAACTATAGAGATGAAGATGGTTAGAAGGAGAAATTTTAGAATGTATATAATTACTAGAATAAAAATTAAAAGATAAAACATTGGACTGTACAACACAGTGAGCCCTGCTGTAAACAATGGACTATAGTCAATGGTACAAGAATTTTCTTTCACAAATTAAAACAAATGCATGATACTAATACCAGGTATTAATAATAGGGTAGTATATGGGAAAAATATACCTAATGTAAATTATGGATAATAGATAATATGATTTTAATAATCTTTCATCAATGGTAAGAAAAGTAACTGATATTAAAAAAGTACAATTGGTTGGGCCACGGTGGCTCAGCAGGCAGCATTCTCGCCTGCCATGCCAGAGACCCGGGTTCAATTCCCGGAGAATGCCTATGCAAAAAAAAGTACAATTTTTTTTTAAATGCTATCAATAACTAATGTTCCACACCAATGCATGGTGTTGGGGGTACTATGGTGTATGGGAATCCTGTATTTTACACATGATTGTTTTACACCCACAACTTCTCTGATAAAAATAATAAAAAATTAAAGATTCTAAAGCAATCCCTAGAAAGTCAGAGAGAACAGTTCAAAGTTTAAATTTTCCTCATCAGACTAAAATAACAAACAATGTTTAAAAATTAAAAATAGGACTTCCAGGTCAAGACGGCGGCTTAACAACGTGCGCGTTTTAGTTCGTCCTCCAGAACAACTACCAAATAACCAGAAACAGTACAGAACAGCTCCTGGGGCCACGTCAGTGACCAGACACACAGCGTACCCCAGTCTGGACCAGCTGGACCGGCTGCGAGCACCCCCCAGAACCGTGAGTTCCCAAAGCTGCGCCGACCAGTGCCCCTCCCCCACAGGCTGCTTCCCAGAGGGGAAAGGAAAGGACTTTACCAGCAGCAGGGACTGGGCACAATCAAACACCAATTGTGGAACTAATTAACAAATTCTGACTACTAAAATTAGGCCCCCAGCTTAGGTGAACCTGATCAAAGCAGAGGTTGCTCATTTTTGCCCTGGCGCCAAGGGGGAAGGACTGACAGAAAAAGGGGGGGTGGGGATAAAAGAAGGAAACAGAGGTTT
>PVIY010044083.1:0-19934 GCA_004026745.1 Myrmecophaga tridactyla
AAAAATGTTTATGCTTCCAATAAAAGAGTTCCAAAGTAAAAAACAAACAAACAAACAAAAACTGTAAGCTAATAAATTCCCACTGTTAAGCCAGCCCATTTCATGGTATCTCTTTTCGAACGCCTAGGAAACTAAAACAGGGGTGTTCTGCTTTTACTTGAAATGTTTCTGTATTATTTGAATATTTTAAGCAATATCAGCTTTTTTCACATGTTAAGTAATGTTTGTTATAGAAAACTTGGTAAATAAAAATAAATTGGGCACAAACAAAAAAAGTGTTTATTTAAGTAGCTTTTTATTTTATGTCTCAGAAACTTTATTTTTATGACGTGAAATAAGTACTCAGGTGAATATATATATATGTATATATATACTATATAAATATATATACATATATATATAGTTGAAAGTACATGGTACCAAATTCAAAAGGTACAGAGATGGGTATATCAGTAACAAGTCAGTCTCCCTCACTCCTCTCTGTTCGCCAGCCATCCATTTCTCCTCACCAGAGAAAAACATTTTTGCTATTTTTAATTCACTTTGGTGGAGAATATACTTGCATTTCTAAATGTATGTGTATTTGCATATACACATACTCTATCGTGATTATAGGTGTGCGTGTACATGAGTGCATGTGTATATGTGTGTATGCTAATTATGGTACTCTGTTCTGAACTTTTTTTACACATTATGTCTTGGGGATTGTATTAGTTAGCGTTCTCTAGAGAAATAGAATCAACAGGAAACACTCACAAATATAAAATTTATAAAAGTGTCTCACATAACTGTGGAACACAGAGTCCAAAATCCACAGGGCAGGCTGCAAAACTGACAATTCCGATGGAGTGTCTGGACAGACTCCACAGGAGAGGCTCACCAGCCAAAGCAGGAAGAGAGAATGTCTCTTCTGAATCCTCCTTAAAAGGCTTCCACTGATTGGATTAAGCATCGCTCATTACAGAAGACACTCCCCTTGGCTGATTACAAATGAAATCAGCTGTGGATGCAGCTGATGCAATCATGATTCAATTCTATGAAATATCTTCATTGCAGCAGACAGGCCAGCACTTGCCCAACCAGACAAACAGATACCACCACCTGGCCAAGTTGACACATGAACCTGACCATGACAGGGATCTTTCCATAGGACACAAGAGTTCTATTGGCTGCTGGGCCTCACACCTATTGACCTAAAGGTTCCTTGTTGGTATCTAACCAGGATAACATCCCATTGCACGGACATACCACATTTTATTTATCCATCCACTGGTTATGGATATTTCTTGCTTCCATCTTTGGGCTATTGTGACTAGCACTACTTTGAAAATTCATAAGCAAGTTTTTGTTTAACACCTGTTTTCAACTCTGTGTGGTACATACATAGAAGTGGAATTGCTGGGTCATAGGGTAATTCTATGTTTAATATTTCAAGTGCCAAACTGTCTGCCACAGGAGCTGCACCATTTTACATTTTCATCAGCATTGAGTGAGTGTTTCTATTTCTCCACATCCTTTCCAGCATTTGTAATTTTCTTTTTTAATAATACCCATACCAGTGGGTGTGAAATTGCATGTCATTGTGGTTTTGATTTGCATTTCTCTACTGGCTAATGATATTGAACATATTTTCATGGGTTGTTTGGTCATTTGTATATCTTTTTTTAAGAAACATCTACTCAATTGTTTTCTCCATTTTTCAATTGGGTTATTTGTCTTTTTATTGTTGGATTATGGAATTTCTTTATATATTCTGGATATTAAACTCTCATCTGATATGTGGTTCCCAAATATTTTCTTTCATTGTGCTGGTTGTCTTTTTTTTCACATAGGCAGGCTCCAGAAATCAAGCTGGTTATCTTTTTCATTTCATGATAAAGTTCTCTGATGCACAAAATATTTTAATTTTGATAAGGTCTCATTTATTTATTCTTTTGTTGCTTGTGTTTGGGTGTAAAGTCTAAGAAACCATTGCCTAACACAAAATTCTAAAGATGCTGCCCTCTCTTTTCATCTGGGTGTTTTATAGTTCTGGTTCTTATATTTAGGTCTTAGATCCATTTTCAGTTGATTTTTTAATATGGTATAAGATAGGGGTCCATCTTTATTCTTTTGCATATGAATATCCAGTCTCCTAGCACCATTTGTTGAAGAGACTATTCTTTCTCAATTAAGTGGACTTGGCATCTGTGCTGGTTTGAAGCTGTTATGTACTCTAGAAGAGGCCATATTTTTTTGTTTTGGCTTTTTTTGTTGTTTTAAAACTTTTTTTATTGTGAAATATATATACAGGAAAAGAAATAAATTTTGAAATACATTTGAACAAGTAGTTATAGAACAGATTTCAAAGTTTGGTATGGGTTTATTTCCACCATTTCAGATTTTTCCTTCTAGCTGCTCCAAGACAATGAAGACTAAAAAGAAATATCAATATAATGATTCAGCAATCATACTCGTTTGTTAAATACTAACTTCTCTATGATGATTCTTCCTTCTTCTTTGGTCCTTGTGCTGGTTTGAAAGGATGTACCCTAGAAAAGCCATGTTTTAATCCTAATCCCATTTTGTAAAGACAGCTGTATCTGTCTTTACAGTGCTGTATATTTGAGACTTTAATTAGATCATCTCCCTGGAGATGTGACTGAATCAAGAGTGGTTGTTAAGATGGATTAGGTGGAGACGTCTCCACCCATTGTAGGTGGATCCTAATTACTTTACTAGGTGGATCCTGATTACTTTACTGGAATCCTATAAAAGAGAGATTCAGAGGGAGCAGACAAGGATGACAGAACGCCACAGAACCACAAAGCAGAGAGTTCATTGGCCAGCGAATTTTGGAGATGAAGAGGGAAAACGCCTTCCAGAGAGCTGGAGAGGAAGCTAGCAAATGAAACCTTGTTTGCCATGTGCCCTTCCAGGCTAGAGAGAAATGCTGACCTTGTTCACCACGTGCCTTTCCACTTGAGAGAGAAATACTAAACTTCATCAGTCTTCTTGAATCAAGGTATCTTTCCCTGGATGCCTTAGATTGGACATTTCTATAGACTTGCTTTAATTAGGATATTTCTGAGGCCTAGAAACTGTTGACTTGCAACTTATTAAATTCCTCTTTTTAAATGCTGTTATTTCTGGTATATTACATTCCAGCAGCTAGCAAACTAGAACAGCCTTTAGGGATATTTAGGTTATGCCCATTCTAACTTTTTTTCATGTTGAAAAGGGATGTTGACAATACGGGTTAGGGGATGGAACTGGTTGAAGTTCTTGGAGAGACTTGCACCTCTGGGTTTCAGGACTTATCTGGCCTGAAGGTTTTAGGTTTCTGGAAGTTAAACTTAGTAAGCAACTTTTGTAGGATCTCAGATAGAGCCCTGGGTGTTCTTTAGGGTTAACAAGAGTGGTGTTGGTTGGGGGTTGGCAAACCATGGCAATTAGCAGTATCTAGCTGAAGCATGCATAAGAATAGCCTTCAGAATAGCCTCTCTACTCTATTTGAACTCTTAGCCACTGATGCCTTATTTTGTAACATTTCTTTTCCCACTTTTGGTCAGGAAGGCATTGTCAATTCCATGGTGCCAGGGCCAGGCTCATTCCTGGGAGTCATGTCCCATGTTTCCAGGGAGACTTACACACCCTGGACATTATGTCTCACATAGGAGAGAGGCTAATGATTACTTGCAGAGTTGAGCTTAGAGAGGGAGAAGGGTCATGCTCTTTCAATCCATTCTTGTGGGTACAGACCTGTTGTGTGTGGGACTTTTTGGTTAGGTTTTTTTAATTGAGTTGTGACTCACTCAATTCAAGGTGGGTCTTAATCCTTTCCTAGAGTCTTTTATGAGGATAAAAGATAGAAAAAGCACAGAGCACAAAGTGAAACACCCAGAGAGTGCTGAAAGTAAAAAAGCCCCCCAGAGGAGTTGAGAGAGCCATTGAAACCAGAAGCCAGAAGAGAAGGACCAACAGACACAGCCATATGTCTTCCCATGTGACATTCTTCCCTGATGCCAGCAGCCTGTCTTCAGAGCTCAGGTCTCATCCTATTGAGGCCTTAATTGTGACATGGTAAGTCCTTCCAATTCTTTATTCTTCAATTTCTTTTTGCTAAGTCTTTCTTACTGTTTTCTGTGTACAGGTTCTTTGCATCTTTCATTAGATTTTATTCCTAGAAATTTGATTCTTTTAGTAGCTATCATAAATTGATTTTTTTCCCTTGACTTCTTCTGATTGTTCATTACTAGCGAATAGAAACACTCCTGATTTGGGGGTGTTGATCTTGTACCTTGACACTTTACTTAATTTGTTTATTAGTTCCAGTAGCTTTCTTGTGGATTTTTCAGGATTTTCTTAATATGGGATCATGTCATCTGCTAATAAAGAAAGTTTCATTTCTTTCTTTCCAATTTGGATGCTTTTTATTTTTTTCTCTTACCTAATTGCTCTAGGTAGAACTTCTAGTACAATGTGAAACAACAGTGGTGACAGTGGGCACCCTTGTCTTATTCCTGATTTTAGAGGAAATGCTGCCAGTCTTTCACCATTGAGCATGATGTTATTTATAGATTTTTCATATATGCTTATATTAGTTTGCTAAATGCTGTCAGAATGCAATATACCAGAAATGGAATGGTCTTTATAAAGAGAATTTAGTATGTTACAAATTTATAGTTCTAAAGCCATGAAAATGTCCAATTAAGGCACCAACAAGAGGTTACCTTCACTCAAAAAAGGCTGACACCATCTGGAACACCTGTCAGCAGGGAAGGCACATGGTTGGCTTCTGCTGGTCCCTTGTTTCTGGCCTCCATTACTTTCAGCCTATGTTTCCTGTGGTTTCCTCTCTAAGCATTTGTGGACCTTCACTTACCTCCTCTGGGACACAACCCTGGGTTCTGGCTTGCTTAGCATCTCGTGGGAAGGCATATGGTGACGCCTTCTGGCTCTGCCCATGTCTGGGCATCTGTACTCTCTTCTGACACTCCAAGCATCCCGAAACATCCATGTCTTTGTCAGCTCTGAAGCAACTGTTCTCCATGCATCTACATCTGCTCTGAAGTTTCTCCAACATGTTTCCTCTTTTAAAGGACTCTAGTAAACCTTGAATGGGTGGAGTCACATCTCCATGTAATCACGAGGTCACACTCACAATTGGGCATGCCACATCTCCATGGAGATAATCTAATAAAAAGTTTCACTTTTCAATGTTGGATCAGGATTAACAGAGCATGGCTGCCGCCACAAAATTGTATTAGGATTAAAAGACATGGCTTTTCTGGGATACATAACAGTTTCAAACAAGCACATATGCCCTTTGTCATCTTAAGGAAGTTTCTTTCTATTGCTAGTTTTCTAAGTGTTTTTATCAAGAAGGAGCATTGAATAGATAGCTTGGTTGAACACCATAAGTACATGGAGCCTTGGGTAGGACATGAGATTTTGTTGGTTTTTCCACAGTGATGCCCCGATGAATCCAAGAGTGATTTGATCAGTGAGTGAAAAAGTATTTGCAAAGTTCCCATCAGGGAATGGGGAGAATGGGGGAAAATTCAACCTCCCCAAGTCGAATTCTTGATTTTCTCACAAGCAGTGTGGACAACCAAAGCTATAGGCTGAGCCCCCAGTCTTGGGGTTTGTTCATATGAAACTTAACCCCACAAAGGATAGGTCAAGCCTACTTAAAATTAGACCTAAGAGTCACCCCCAAGAGAGCCTCTTTTGTTGCTCAGATGTGGCCTCTCTCTCCAGCCAACACAACAAGCAGACTCACCACCCTCTCCCTGTCTATGTGGGATATGACTCCTAGAAGTGTGAACCTTCCTGGCAACGTGGGACAGAAATCCTAGAATGAGCTGAGACACAGCATCAAAGGATTGAGAAAAACCCTAGAATGAGCTGAGACTCAGTATCAAGGGATTGAGAAAACCTTCTCGACCAAAAGGGAGAAGAGTGAAATGAGACAAAGTGCCAATGACTGAGAGATTCCAAACAGAGTCGAGAGGTTTATCCTGGAGGTTATTCTTATGCATTAAGTAGATATCACCTTGTTATTCAAGATGTAATGGAAAGGCTGGAGGGAGCTGCCTGAAAATGTAGAGCTGTGTTCCAGTAGCCATGTTTCTTGATGATGATTGTATAATGATATAGCTTTCACAGTGTGACTGTGTGATTGTGAAAACCTTGTGTCTGATGCTCCTTTTATCTACCTTGTCAACAGATGAGAGGAATACATGGAATAAAAATAAATAATAGGGGGAACAAATGTTAAAATAAATTTAGTTTGAAATGCTAGTGATCAATGAGAGGGAGGGGTAAGGGGTATGGTATGTATATATATATATTTTTTCTGTTTTTGTTTTATTTCTTTTTCTGTTGTCTTTTTATTTCTTTTTCTGAATTGATGCAAATGTTCTAAGAAATGATCACGATGATGAATATGCAACTAAGTGATGATATTGTGAATTATTGATTATATATGCAGAACACAATGATCAAAATAGGAATGTTTGCATTTATTTGTTGTTTTTTATATTTAAAAAACTAAATAAAAAAAGAAGGAGCATTGAATTTTGTCAAATTCCTTTTCTGCATCAATTGAGATGATCACGTATTTTACCCTTTATTCTGCTAATGTGGTGTATTACATACATTGTTGGGTTTTTTTTTATGTTGAATCACCCTTGCATACCTGGGATAATTCCAGGTGATTTATGGTCATGGTGTATAATCCTTTAGATGTGCTGTTGAATTTTTTCCCCAATCCCTCTAGAGGACTTTGCTAATACTTTTTTACTCTGTGCCAAGATTACTCTGGGATGTATCAGGGCATCAGACCAACCTGTACAAACCAATAATATTCCATGAAATTATGTTGTTCAAGTAAACTGACCATACAAGTTAAATTGGATCATGTGCTACAGAACATATCAATTTTGCACCAAATAAACATCTTTTCCTTTGGTTTCACACAGAAGTTGAAATTTTAAAACAAGTCATTATCATCTTTTATCCTTTAGTCTGATTTATCTTAGTCCTAACCAGATCAGCTCCATTTATATCTCTCAAGTCTGATCACTTTTTCAGGTTTTTTAACAGTTGCTATATGGGGTAATGCTGACTTTCATAGCTGCAGAACACTAGCTCTGAGTCTCAGATGTCACACAGATGCCTGAATTTCCAGGGGACAACAGGATATACACAAAAAGCTTCACATCTCAGAATTTGAAATAACAATTACAGCTCAGAAAAAGATGGGACTGCTATAAGAGCTTATACTCTAGGAAACTTTATGGTAAGCCTTCCCCTGATAACCTATGCTCTCAAATTCAATTGTCAGAGTTTGCACATTATAGTTAGTCCATAATAGTGAGGCAGTATAATATTTGTCTTTTTGTTTCTGACTTATTTCACTCAACATACTATCCTCAAGTTTCATTCACCTAGTTGCATAGCTCATAACTTCATTCATTTCTGCAGCTGCTCAGTATTCCATTGTGTGCATATACCATAGTTTGCCCTTCTGTTCATCAGTTAATGTACTCTTATGCCACCTCCATCCATTGCAAGTTGTGAATATTGCCTCCATAAACACCAGTGTGCAAATGTTCATTCGTGTCCCTGCTTTCAGTTCTTCCAAATATATATCTAATAATGGGGTTACAGGATCATATGGCAACCTTATACTTAGCCTCCTGTGGAACCACCGCACAGCCCACCAGAGGGACTGTCACATTCTACTTCCCTGCCACAGTGAATAGGTACATCTCTTTCTCCACATTTTCTCCAACACCTGTACTTTCTGTTTATTTTTATTCACATACCATACAATCCATCCTAAGTAAGCAATCAGCAGTTCCTGGTATAATCATTTAGTTATACATTCACCACCACTAATCTATATGAGGACATTTCTATTTCTTCTGCAAAGAAAGAAGATGGAAAAATGAAGACTAAAAAATAAAAAAAAAACAGAATAAAAAGGAGAAACAACACCACCAAGAATCCCATACCCCTCCCTTATATACTCTTCTAATTTGACATTTAGCTTTGTAATATTGCCTTTGTTACATTTAATGGAAGCATATTACATTATTACTGTTAACTCTAGACCCTAGTTTGCATTGATTGTATTTTTCCATATACCATCCCATTTTCAACACTTTGCAATGTGACATTCATTTGTTCTCCCTCATGCAAGAATATTCTTACATTTGTACATTTAATCACCATCATTGTTTATCCTAGGTTTTGCTAAGCTATACAGTTCCAGTCTTTACTTTCTGTCTTTCCTTCAGGTGTCATACTTGCCCCTAGCCTTCCTCTTTCAACCTTACTCACACTCAACTGTATTGAGTTTACTTACAATATCGTGTTACTATCAGATAGTATTGTGTTATCCATTTCTGGATATTTATAACCAATCCTGTTGAACATTCTGTACTCCTTCGACATCAAATGCCTAATCTCTACCCTCTTTCTATCTTCTGATAACCTATATTCTCAACTTTAACTCTCAAAGTTTGCTCGTTAATGTTAGCTCATATTAGTCAGACCTTACAGTAGTTGTTCTTTGGTTTCTGGATAATTTCACTCAACATAATGTCTTCAAGTTTCATCCACATTGTTACATATGTCATTTCTTTATTCTGTACCCTTATTGATAGTCTTTATTTCTACACTCTTCTCCAAACCTTTCTCTCCTGTGTTTTCCTATCTGCCTGAAGTGCTTTTGCTGGTTTGAAACTATTATCTACCCCAGAAAAACCATGCTGTAATTCTGATCCAATCTTGTGAGGCCAGACTTACTGTTTAGGGGGAACCTCTGATTGATTACTCCCATGGAGATTGAACCACCCAATTGTGTGTGACCTTTTGAGTAGATAGAGATGTGACTCTGCCCATTCAAAGTGGATCTTAATTAGTTTACTGGAGTCCTTTAAAGGGGTAAAGCCAGATGCTTGGAATGATGATAGAGAGAGCCAGCATGAGACCCAGAGATTTGGAGATGAAGAAAGGAAATGTCCATGGGGTAGCTGTTTGAACCAGAAGCCAAAGACCCCAGCAGACACTAGCCACATGCCTTCCCAGGTAACAGAGGTGTTCTGGACCCATTGGCCTTCCTTGAGTCAAGGTATCTTTCTCAGGATACCTTAGTTTTGACATTTTTACAGCCTCAGAACTTAAATTTGTAACTTAATAAATTCCCACTTTAAAAGTTACTCCATCTCTGATATATTGCATTCTGGCAGCTTTAACAAACCAAAACATGTTCTCTTTAGTATTTCTTGTAGAGCAGGTCTCTTGTTCACAAGCTCTCTCAGTGTCCATTTGTCTGAAAATATTTAAACTCTCCCTCTTTTTTTTTCTTTTGCATGGGCAGGCACCAGGAATTGAACCTGAGTCTCCAGCATGGCAGGCGAGAATCCTGCCACTGAGCTACCATCTCACCACCTTCTCCCTCATTTCTGAAGAACAGCTTTGCTGGATATAGAATTCTTGGTTGTCAGTTTTTACCTTTCAGTATCTTAAATATGTCATACAACTACCTTCTCACTTCCATGATTTCTGCTGAGAAATCCACACATGTCTTATTGAGCTTCCCTTGTATGTGATGGATCACTTTTTTTTCTTGCTCTTTCAGAATTCTTTCTTTGTCTTTGAAATTTGATGATCTGATTAGTAAGCATCTTCAAGTAGGTCTATTCAGATCTATTCAGTTTGGTGTATGCTGTGCTTCTTGGATCTTTAATTTATGTCTTTCTTAAAAGATGGACATTTTCTTGTGATTATTTCCTCCATTATTCTTTCTACCCTTTTCCCCTTCTTTTCTCCTTCTGGGACACCCATCACATGTACATTCATGTGCTTCATGTTGTCACTCAATTCCCTGAGACCCTGCTCATATTTTTCTATTCTTTTCCCTATCTGTTCTTTAGTGTATAGTATTTCAGCTGTCTTGTCCTCTTGTTCACTAATCCTTTCTTCTGGCTCTTCAAATCTGCTATTGTAAGTCTCCATTGTATTTTTCATCTCTTCTATTGTGCCTTTCATTCCCATAAGCCCTGCCATTTGTTTTTTCAAGCTTTTGAGTTTTGCTTTATGGTTGCCCAATGTTTACTTTATGTCTTCTTTTGCCATATCTGCCCTCAAATTGTTGCTTTGATTTTTTGTTTTAGCACATTTGCTTGAACATATTTAATTAGTTACTTCAACTTCTTTATCTTATTTGAAGTGTTAGATTTTTCCTTGATTGGGCATATCTTCATTTTTCCTACTATGATGCACAATGTTTTGCTGGTGTCTTAGACATCTGATTTCTCTGATTAGTTTATTCTGGAGGTCATTTTCACTCTTTTACCTATGGTTTTCTTGTTGGTTGGCTTTGTTCTCTATCTGTTCTTTGGCATTCAGTTCAACTTATTCTATTATTCTAGAATACAAGCATGGCTTCTATTTAGCTGATCAGAATGTTTTAGCTCTTGTTTTTCTGGGTCTTGCTCTGCCTATATGGAATCTTTTTTTTTGAGGAGGAGGGTCTCTCTGAATCAGATTTTCCCAGACCAGACAGGAGCAGGTCTCAGGAGGAAAGTGTAATCAGTATCAAGTTTCTCTAAGAATGAGATCCAGCAGGTTGTCAAATTTTCCTGTGAAGCCTCTAGACTCTTTACTTTTTCTATCCTTCCCAGCAGGTGTGCTTGTCAGCAAGCAGCCCCCCACTAGCCTAAATTAGTGTGATGCCTTTAATTCTCAGAAGACCCTGTCCCTCCCAGGGATGAGGTTGAGATAGAAGTAGAAGGCAAATGTAAGCTCTTTCTGTTTTCTAGTCCCTGGGGTGTGACTTCTCTAAATGTGGCTGCCACTAGAGCTGGGCCCACCCCCCACTTTTCTTCAGGAGTATACATCCTTTAGGGAAATATCTCTTTCACTTGACTAATTACTTTGTCTCTCAGACCTATCTTAATACGCCCTTGCCTGGGTCAGTGCTGACAATTAAAAATGCCTGAGGCTTTCTCAAATTGCTACTTAGAATAATTTAAAAAATAATTAGAAATCCCTTTTCAGAGCCAGTCCCCAGTCCCCAAGTTTCACCAGTCAAGAGCCAGAATTGGTACCCACCTCTATGTATCCCTTTCTCGGGGCATAGCCTTTTCCAGTATTCTGAGCTTGGCTGACTCCAATAGCCTGTTTTGTGCTTTTATTTCTCCAACAGTCCCACCTTCTCTCTGCCACGAAGACCTCAGGATTCCTTTACTGCTTGCTCTGGGTTGATCTGTGCTTGGAGTTTGTATTCACCAGTCCAAATGTACTAATCAAAATTGCAATTGGAGCTTGGTTGAGCTACCTTCCCTTGCTCCTAGTAGAGACTGCTCCTTTTTCCCATGGAGAAATGTCTTTGGCACAGCCTGTCATGCCAGTAGGGAAGAGGCATCAGCCTCTGCAATTTTGGGGCTTTAATTACAGTTCTGTACTATGATTTCAGCTCTTCCACCTGTTCCAGACTGGCTTATGATAGTGTCTAGTCATGGATGTCCCCCCAGACAGTTGTTTCAGACAGTTCTTGGCTATTTACTACATACTTTAGAGGACTAACTAAATTCCAAACCTCCCTACACTGCCATTTTGCCCCACCTGCCCTGCTATCTTGCCCACCTTCTTCCCCACCTTTTAATTTTGTATTTGTCAAAAAATTTATCTTTGTGCATTTTATGAACAAACCATTGATTAATCTGTACTTTCATGCATTTGGATTTTAGCACCTTTAAAAAGTAAGAAGTTGAGTTATATAAGATGCAATACAGTACAATAGCACTGGTATTTAATATTACCATATTGTTATCTTTACCAGAGGTCTTTATTTCTTTAGACTACTTTGACCCACTGTCTAGTGTCCTTTCCTTTCTGTCGGAAGAACTCCTTTTAGCTTTGCTTGTAGGAATGTTCCATTGATAATGAGCTCCCCCAGCTTTTGTTTATCTGAGAATGTCTTAATCTCTGCATCTTTTAAAGAAAATCTTGCCATATGCAAAATTATTGATTGACCATGGTTTTCTCTCAGCACTTTAAATATTTTATACCACTGTCTTCTTGCCTCCATGGTTTCTGATGAGAAGTTGGAACTTTGGGATTCCCTTGTACATAACTCATTGCTTTTTTCTTGCAGCTTTCAGAACTCTCTGCTTGTCCATGGTATTGGGTAGATGATCAGTGTGCTTGGGCCTGGTTCTCTGAATTTAACCTGTCTGGGGATTATTTGGCTTCTTGAATGTGCATATTTATATCTTTCATTTAATTTAGGAAGTTTTCTGCCATCGTTTCTTTGACTATTCCTTCTGCCCCTTTCTCTCTTTCTTCTTCTGGGTTTCCCATAATATGTATATTGGTACTCTTGAGAGTGTCTCACAGGCCTCTTAGGCTCTGTTCATTCTTTTTTATTCTTTTTTTCTTTCTTCCCTTCAGCCTGAATCATTTCAGTTCTCTTGTTTTTGAGATCACTGATTTTTCTCCTGCCATGTCCAATCTACTCTTGAAACCATCTAAGGAATTTTTCATTTCATTTATTGTGTTCTTCAACTCCAGTATTTCTCTGAAGAGATTCCCATATTGTTCATTCATTATTCTCCTCATATCCTTTAGTTTTCTCTGTATTTTCATTTATATCCTTGAGCATATACAAATAATTATTTTAATGTTCCTGTCCAGTAAATCCAAAGTCTTGTCCTCTTCATTGATGGTTTCTGGATTTTTATCTTGTTTCTTTGGTTGGGTCATCATTTCCTGTTTCTTTATTTGTCTTGTAATCTTTTGTTGCATACTGTACATTTTAATATTTTAAAGGAATTTAATTACTGAGTTGTTTGTTCCTTAAATTTGTATCCAGCCAGTGAAATGACAGATATGTTCTTGAATGCCAGGAGCTAATCAGAGTAAACAAACCAAGGCATAAAACACCAGCCATTGCCTTTGCAAACTTTTTCTGCTTTGGCTGGTGGTGTCCTACAGAGCTTAGCCCTGCTATCAAGAAGATCAGCTTCATTGGAGCTAGCCTTATGAAGCTTATTCCTAAAAAGGAGATGCTAAGCCTACTGATAATTATACCTAAAAGTTATCCCCAGAGAACCTCTTTTGTTGCTCAGATGTGGCCTCTCTCTCTAAGCCAGCTTGGAAGGTAAACTTACTGTCCTCCTTCCTACATGGGACCTGACTCCCAGGTGTGTAAATCTCCCTGGCAATGTGGGACCTGACTCCTGGAGATGAACTGGGACTCGGAATCATAGGATTGAGAATGTCTTCTTGACCAAAAGGGGGAAGAGAGAAATGAGACAAAATAAAATTTCAGTGACTGAGAGATTTCAAACAAAGTTGAGAGGTTATCCTGGAGGTTATTCTTACACATTATATAGATATCCCTTTTCAGTCTATGGTACATCGGAGTGGCTAAAGGGAAATACCTGAAACTGTTCCACTGTGTTCCAGTAGACTTGATTCTTTTTTTTTTTTAATTTTTTTTTTAATTTGCATATGGGTAGGAGGCACCAGGGATCAAACTCCAGACCTCCAGCACAGCAGGTCGGAGCTCTGCCTGCTGAGCCACGGCAGCCACCCTAGACTTGGTTCTTGAAGAAGACTGTATAACTACATAGCTTTTGCAATGTAACTGTGTGTGATTGTAAAAATCTTGTGTCTGATGTGCCTTTTATCCAGGGTAAGGACAGATGAGTAAAAAAAAAAAAAATAAGGTTGAAAAATAAAGAAAGAGCAGGGGGAGATAAAGGGTAAAAATTGGGTAGATTGATATACTGTGTGTCAATGAGAAGGAGGGGTAAGGAGTATAAGATGTATGCATTCTTTTATTCTCCTTTTTATTTCTTTTTTTGGAGTGATGTAAATGTTCTAAAAATGATTATGGTGAAGAATACACAACTATGTGATGATATTATGAGCCATTGATTGTATAATATGCTTGGACTGTACGTGTATGGATATTTCTCAATAAAAAAATATTTAAAAAAGAAAAAAGAAGAAGATCAGCCTGAGGCAAATGGGAAGTACAGGGTCTTCTCTGCTTATCTGAGCCTGAATGAAACTGGAGCCATGGAACCTGCTGCTTTTCCTGGGCTTGTGCTTACTAGAGGCCTTAGGAATTTCCCATTTATAATTTACAGAAGTTTGAGTGAATGCCCCCTCTCCTTCCTTTGAAATAGACCTCCTCCCCTTCCTGGATACTCTCTTGAGTGACTTGATGTAGACAGTCTTTTGCCCCAGGCCACTTCAACTTAATTGTTTCTCACACTGCCCCAGCTGTCTGTGATCAGTTTCTCTGTCTACAGGATAAACTCAGGGAGGGCGAGCCCGAGACATGTTCCTGGACTCAGTCTCCCAAACTTGTTCCTGGTAGAATGGCACTGACAAGCGTGCACCCAGGATGCACACAGGCCACACTCTCCTCTGGAACAGGGACAAGGACCCACACTGGGAGCATAAGCTGGCTCCGCCTTGGGTTGTGGGGAAGAGCCAGCAAAGGGACAAAGAGCTTCTACCATGGCTGTTGAAGTTGTGTTTAACTGTTTTCTGTCATTTTGAGGAATGTTATTGTCTTTACGATTCCTCCATTGCCTTTACCCAAGGAGGGGTTGAAACCACCCTCAGAGCAGATCCCCAGAGATCTGAAATAGCTGATCAAATCAGTAAACAGACCACACCTCCCCCCAGAGTTTGTAGGACCAGGTCTTTATGTCCTGCCCTGGTACCAACAAGCTGTCAGGAGCCGGATCTTCAGTCTTCTCTGCTGCCTGCCATGAGGCTGGGAGAAAGGGGATGGTAGTCACAGCAGGGCTGGTGAAACTCACAGGTATTTATCACAATTTGCCAGCCTCTTCCTCCCGCTCCCCCATGTATGCTGCACAGTGTTCCTCTAGAGTCCGGAGTTTCAAAATAATTTATCAGACAGTTCCTGCCAGTTCAATAGTTGTTTTAGTGGAGGGACTGATTTCTGGATCTTCCCATAAGCTTTGACTTAGGGTTTTGAGGGTAAGAGATTTCCATAATCAAAGTGTCAGCAAGGCAATGCTTTCTCACCAAAGTCTATAGCATTCTGGTGCTGACTGCCAGCTGTCTTTGGGGTTCCTTGGCTTACATCCCTGCCTCACCTCCCACGGCGATGTCTTCTCCTTTCTCTTCAGGGTTCCATTGACTTCTAGTTTCTGATTCCTTCCCATGGTTTTCCGTCTGTAGTAAGTTTTGAAATAAAAAAGTATGAGTCCTCCCTCCTTGTTCTTTTTTGAGATTGTTTTGGTTATTATATCCCTTGAAATTCCACATAAATTTTAGAATCAGCTTTTTCATTTCTGAAAATTGGAATTTTCTTGGTTTGGGGATTTTGATGGGGGTTGCATCGACCGTGTAGATCATTTTAGGGACTGTTGCCATTTTTAAATTTTATCTTCCAGTCCAAATTACTTCACCCTGATGCCACCTCCAGAGGGAGAGTACAGGGTCCCTGATGTGCTCCTTTACTGGGCAGAGACCTTGAACAGAGAGGTAAGTCCCAGACAGCACAGTCATCCTCCTCTTCGACCTGGAAGGGCTCTTAGCAAACCTTTATTGGAATTTTGGTTGTAAGGACAATTTGTCTGGGTTTTGTCTTATTTTCCCTGTGTAAGCTGCATGTGGACAGGTACTGTGCCCAGCTTGCTCTCTGTGTTTGCCCACTGACTTGTAAAGTGCCCGGCACAGGGGAGTTCTCTGAAAATGTTAGCTGTCATTATGGGGGTGAGGGGGAGGGAAGACAGATTACCACAAACTAAAACTCCACGACGGTAGCAGCAGCATCTGTCAATTCTCTCGTGTCTCCAGAACTAGCACATCTCTGACACATGGTAGCTGCTCAGTAAATGCTTGTTGAGGGAATAAATTTAAATGCCCTGCCCTAGGGTATCAATGGTGGTAACAGATCTGAAGACTGCCAGTCCAGAGCGCTTTCTTCCTGCTGCACCCTCTTACATTTATTCTAACGTTTGCACTGGATTTCTGTCTTTGTGGTCCTTTGGTTTCTGTGCCTCAACAAAACAGTCACATTTCTTCTGCCAAACAGACAAGCACAGGAGATCACCTGTCAGCAGCTCTGAAGTCTCATTTAACGCCCTCCAATGAGTTTCCAGTGGCAAGCAGCAGGGAGGGAATTTCCCCATGCCTGCCCAGCACTGGCCCATCTGTGCCCCCTTCACTTGTATGCTGTTTTGTGGGCTGGAGTCAGCATGAAAGCTATTTTTGACTAAGTGGCTACCTAATCTTATATAACCCTTGGCGATTGAGGCCAAGGTCATTCAGCTTAGCACATGAAAGACACTTCAGAGAACAGTGATCCCCCTTCTCCAGAGCGCTCTGGCAACCCTGAGCTGGGAGGGCAGTGCCCCGGTAGGGTGCCTCTGACCTGCACTGCCAAGCCCAGCTAGGAGCTTCTGAGCACAGCTCTGCTTCTGCAGCAATCTTCCTGCAAATTCCCCAAATGCTTTGTTCCTGGATGTACCTGGCACTTGCATGAAATGAAGAGCCCAGGTAGCAGGATATTGGGCCACCCTCCGCATACACACACAAACACACAACCAGTCCTGCTTCCTCAGCTGATGTGGAGGTGCATGAGCTGAACAGACCCACAAGGGCCCATGCATGCAGAAGACACTTATTCTTGTGGAAGAAGTGTCAAACTCACATTTTCCCCTATTTTTATTGAGACATAATAACACACCCACAAGCCATCCAAAGTATACAATCACTGATTCACAGTATCATCTTATAGCTGTGCATTCATCTCCATGACCAATTTTAGAACATTTTTCATTACTCCAAAACAGAAATAAGAATGACAAATAAAACCCAAATCCTCCCTTACCCCTTATCACCTTCCCCATTGTTGACCTACAGCATTGCTGTAGTAAGTCTGTTACTGCTGATGAAAGAATATTACTGTTACCTATAGTCCATAGTTTACAGTAGCTATGTTTTCTCCCATATACCCTTCTATTATTATTTTTACATTTGTGGTGGTTCATGCATGAACTTCTTTAGATACATGACTTTAAACAACCACTTTCAATCAAATTCACCAGCAATGTTACTATTCCTTATAATCTCAGTAATGAGCTACCATCTCCTCTATCCATTCCCAAACATTTAAGTTCAGCCTAGTTAACAATTCTGTAATTAGTTAACAATTCTGTAATTAGGTAACCACTTCCCCTTCTCTAGCTTCTGTCTATCTCTAGTTACCTTATATTCTACATTTGAAGACTCTGAGTTTATATGTTCTAGTTAATTCATATTAATGAAATCATATAATATCTGTCCTTTGTATGGGGCTTATTGCACTCAGCATTATGTCCACAAGTACATCCATGTTGTCACATGCTTTCGGACCTCATTCCTTCTTACTGCTGCTTAATACTCCATTGTATGTATATACCACATTTTCTTTATCCACTCATCCATGGATGGACACTTGGATTATTTCCACCTTTTGGAAATTGTGAATAATGCCGCTATGAACATCGGTGTGCAAATGTCTGTTTGTGTGCCTGCTTTCAGCTTTTCTGGGTATATACTGAGAAGTGGAATTGCTGGATCTTAGGGCAACTCAATAATTAGTTTTCCGAGGAACCACTGCACTGTCTTCCACAGTGCTGTACCATTTTACATTCCCACCAGCAGTGAATAAGTGCTCCTATTTCTCCACATCCTCTCCAACATCTGTAGTTTCCTGTTTGTTTAATAGCGGCCATTCTTAGAGGTGTGAGATGATATCTTATTGTGGCTTTGATTTGCATTTTCCTAATAGCTAATGAAGATGAGCATATTTTCATGAGATTCTTAGCCATTTGTATTTCTTCTTTGGAAAACTTTCTATTTATGTCTTTGCCCATTTTTAATTGGGTTGTCTTTTTATTGTTGAGTTGTAGGATTTCTTTATGATGTTGTAGATAGTAAACCCTAATAGAATATGTGGTTTCCAAATATTTTCTCCCATTGAGTTGGCAGCATTTTCACCTTCTTGACAAATTTCCTTGAAACACAAAAGGATTCAGTTTTGAGGAGGTCCCATTTATCTATTTTTTCCTCCATTGTTTGTGCTTTGGGTGTGAGGTCTATGAAAAACTACCTATTGCAAGATCTCCAAGATGCTTCCCTACATGGTATTCTAGGAGTTTTATGGTACTTTCTTATATATGGGTTTTTGATACACTTTGAGTTAATTTTATATAGGGTGGGAAGTAGGAGTGCTCTTTTATTTCTTTGGCTATGGATATCCAGCTCTCCCAGCACCATTTATTGAAAAGATTATTCTGTTGCAGACCATTGTATTTGGGGGCCTTGTTAAATCAAATGACCATAGATCTGAGGGTCTATTTCTGAACTCTCAATTCAATTATTGATCAATATATCTTTGTGCCAATACCATGCTGTTTTGACCACTGTGACTTTATAATAAGCTTTAAAGTCAGGAAGTGTAAGTCCTCCTACTTCATTCCTCTTTTTTTTTAGGGTGCTTATGGCTATTTGAGGCCCCTTTCCCTTCCAAATAAATTTAATAACTAACTTTTCCAAGTCTGCAAAGTAGGTTGTTGGAATTTTGATTGGTATTGCATTGAATCTGTAGATCAGTTTGTAAACCCACATTTTAGTATCAATTTTGTTTTATTGGAAAAGAGATAGAACGGCATTGCATTCACAGCCCTCTGGAATCTAATCCCAGATGCCTTTCCTGTCTCATCCACAAGCCAAAAGTCTGACATATAGTAGATGTTCAGTAAATACTTGGTGAATGAATTTCCTTGCCTGCTTCCTCATACTCCCTGCCCCTCTGATCTAGTTTGCTAGCTGCCGGGATACAATATACCAGAAATGGAATGGTTTTTAAAAGGGGGAATTTAATAAATTGCTAGTTTACAGTTCTAAGGCTGAGAAAATGTCCCAATTAAAGCAAGTCTATAGAAATGCCCAATCTAAGGCATCCAGGGAAAGATACCTTTGTTCAAGAAGGCTGATGAAGTTCAGGGCTTCTTTCTCAAGTGGAAGGCACATGGCGAACACAGTCAGAGTTTCTCTCTGGGCTGGAAGGGCACGTGACAAGCACCATGTCATCTGCTAGCTTTCTCTCCTGGCTTCCTGTTTCATGAAGCTCCCTGGGAGGTATTTTCCTTCTTCATCTCCAAAGGTCGCTGACTTGTGGGCTCAGGTTCTCTGCTTCTCGTGGCTATGTCATTCCTCTCTGCTCTCTCTGAATCTCCTTCATTCTCCAAAATGTTTCCTCGTTTATAGGACTCCAGAAACTAATCAAGCCCCACCCAAATGGGTGGAGACACATCCCCCCTAATCCAGTTTAACAGCCACTCTTGATTGGGTTACATCTCCAGGGAGATGATCTAATTGCAGATCCAAACATACAGTATTGAATAGGGATTATTCTGCCTTTATGAAGTGGGATTTTGATTAAAACATGGCTTTTCTAGGGTCCATACATCCCTTCAAATCAGCACACCCTCCTAACCACCTGTGACTCTCGGTGCCTTTGCCTGTGCTGTCTCCTCTACCTGACTTCCCCTCCGCTGTGTTCCCCACCTTCATCGCCTGGTCAACGCCAGCTCCAGGAGCACCTCGCCATATCCCCCTAAAGAGAAAGTGTCACACTTTGGTCTGTATTCTCCTAGCATGTGGCTCACACATCTGTTTGAGCTTCTTATAACATAGTTGGTTATATGCCTCTGTCTCTTCTACTAGGCTGCGAGCTCCTTGAGTTCAGGGTCTGGTCCTGGTCACACTGTATCTCCAGCCCACACGGCCGCCCAGCACTTACAGGGCCCCCTATAAGTGGATGGATGGATACACAGACATGAAGGTAGGCTGCACTTCAGAGAACCACACGCACTTCAAATCCAACCTGGGTCAAC
>PVIY010044084.1:0-19937 GCA_004026745.1 Myrmecophaga tridactyla
AGATTTAGCATCACTAATTGCAGAAGACACTCCCTTTTGGCTGATTACAAATGGATTCAGCTGTGGATGCAGCTGATGTGCTCATGACCTAATCCTGTGAAATGTCCTCATTGCAACAGACAGGCCAGCGCTTGCCCAATCAGATAAACAGGTACCACAACTTGGCCAAGTTGACACGTGTCCCTAACCATGACAGTCCTAGATTGTAAACTCTTACAGCAGTCACATATATTCAGGAGTTCTGTTATTTCTAAATTCTGAGATACTGAGCTTTTTGTATATAATCTGGTCATTCCCAGAAACCTTGGGTATTTATGTGACACCTGAGACTCAGAGTTAGAGCTCTGAAGCTATGAAAGTCAGCAGTACCCCATACAGGAACTGTTTAAAAAGTTGCATAAGGGATAAGACTTCAACTAGAGATATGAATGAAGCTGATCTGGATAGGACTAAGGTATATCAGGATTCAGGGTACAGGATGATATGGTCCATATTTTAAAGCTTCAACTTTTGTGTGAGACCAAAGGGTGATATGTTTATTTGGTACAAGATTTATATATTGGGAGCACATTACCTAATTTAACTTGTATGGTCAGTTTAGTTGAACACCATTAGTACATGGAATCTTGAATAAGGCATGAGATCTTGTTGATTTGTTTAGGTTAGTGTGATGCCCAGATATATCCCAGAGTAATTTGGGCAGTGAAAAAAGAAGTGTTTGCAAAGTTCCCTTGGGGGACTGGGGAGAAAGGAGGAAGTAGTCAACTTCCCTATCTGGAGAATTCTTGATATTCTTGCAAGCAGTGGGGACAACCTAATCAATAGGCTGATCTTGGGGATCGCCCCTATGAAACTTATTCCTGCAATAGATAGGCTAAGCCTACTTACAGTTATGCCTAAGAGTCACCCCCAGAGAACCTCTTTTGTTGCTCAGATGTGGCCTCTCTCTCTAATTCAACTCACCCTCCTCCCTAGTATTTTGGAATGATTCCCAGGGGTGTAAATCTCTCTGGCAATGTGGGACAGAACTCCTAGGATTTGCTGGGACCTGGCATCATGGGATTGAGAAAGCCTTCTTTACCAAAAGAGGAAAGAGAGAAATGAAATGAAATAAAGTTTTAGTGGCTGAGAAATTTCAAACAGAGTTGAGATGTTATCCTGGAGGTTATCCTTATGCATTATATAGGTATCTCTTTTTGATTTATGGTGTATTGGGGTGACTGGTGGGAAGTATCTGAAACTGTTGAGCTATATTCCAGTAGACTTTGGTTCTTGAGGACGATTGTATAATGATATAGCTTTTACAATGTGACTGTGTGATTGTGAAAACCTTGTCTGATGCTCCTTTAATCCAGGGTATGGACAGATGAGTAAAAAAGATTAGATAAAAAATAAATAAATAATAGGGGGATAAGGGGTAAAATAAATTGGGTAGATTGAAATACTAGTGAACAATGAGAGAGAGAGAGGTAATAGGGTATGCGGTGTATAAATTTTTTTTTCCTTTTTGTTTCTTTTCTGGAGTGATGCAAATGTTCTAAAAATGATCACGGTGATGAATAAGCAGCTATGTGATGATATTGTGAGCCATTGATTATATACTATGTCTGACCTGTATGTATGTGATTTGTCAATAAAAATATTAAAAAAAGACAAGTAGCCTCCAGAATTACCTCTTGACTCCATTTGAACTCTCTTAGTCACTGATACTTATTTTGTTATATTTCTCTTTCTCCTTTTGGTCTGGAAAGTATTGCTGATCTGGAAAGCATAGTTGATCCCATGGTGTCAGGGCCAGGCTCATCCCTGGGAGTCATTTCACATGTTTCCTGGGAGACTTTCACCCCTGAATGTCATGTCCCCTGTAATGGGGAAGGTAATGGTTTTCCTCGGAAAGTTGGGCTTGGAAACAGAGAGGCTGAATTGGAGCAACAAAACAGGTTTTCTGGGAGGAACTCTTAGCCATAATTATGGGTAATCTTAGCTTCTTCACTATGAAAATAAGTTTCATAAGGGCAAGCCTCAAAAATCAGGAGCTTGGCCTATTTTTTGGGGAGTCCCTAATATTTGACAGAGTCCCAGGGGTTTTCCAGGTGTGTAAGTTTAGTAGTTCCAAATTTTTTCTCCACCCCCTCAAGGGACTGTACCAATGCTTTTTAATTATCAGTCTACCACGGTCTGGGAATTACATAAGCTAAACAAAATTACAAGGCCTTGTCCTATTCTGGGCTCCATGTTTTTGGGTTATTAAATGAGCTATCCAGGCAGGTCAATTTAGATTGTGTGTTACAATAGATTTAGGTTATTGATACAATAAACCTTTCTGCCTTTGGCCTCATACAGTAAATGAAGCTCTAGAATACATACCCTATTGTCCTTTGTCCTGTGTTCTGATTTACCTCAGCCCTAACCAAACTGGCCATTTTTATCTGTAATTGAAGGCTTACCTCTTTTTCAGTTACTTTTTACAGTTGTATATAGCAATGCTGACTTTCAGAGTACAGAACTCAAGCTCTGAGTGTCAGCTGTCACAGAGGTACCAAAAGTTCCATGTACATATACACACGTATCACAGCATCTCAGAATCCAGAAATACACTTGTCTTTCCATCTCTGTACATCTACTTTGATTTCTTTTAGCAATGTTTTTTAGTTTTCTGTGTATAGGACCTTAACATCCTTGGTTAAGCTTATTCCTAGATATTCAATTCTTTTAGTTGCTATTTTGAATGGATTTTTTCCCCCTTAATTGTCTACTCAGTCAGGTCATTACTTAGTATAAAAGCATTGCTAATTTTTATACATTAATCTTGCATTCCACTACTTTGCTGAATTTGTTCATTAGCTCAAGTAGCTTTGTCATAGATTCCTTGGGATTTTCCAAGTATAGGCTCTTGTCATCTGCAAAGAATGAATTTTTACTTCTTCCTGTCCTATTTGAATGCCTTTAATTCCTTTCTCCTGTCTGATCACTCTAGTTAGAACTTCTAGTACAATGTTGAATAATAGTGGTGACAATGGGTATCCTTGTCTTCTTCCTGATCTTTGGGTGAATGCTTTCAATCTCTCACCATTAAGTATGATGCTGGCTATGGGTTTATCAAAATTGCCCTTTATAATATTGAGGAAGTGTCCTTTAATTTCTACCTTTTGAAGTGTTTTTATCAGAAAAGGTTGCTGAATTTTGTCAAATGCTTTTTCAGCATCAGTCAATATGATCATGTGATTTTTTCCCTTTAGATTTGTTAATGTGCTGTATTACACTGATTGATTTTCTTTTATTGAACCATCCTTGCATTCCTGGGATTAACCTGACTTGGTGGTGATGTGTAATTCTTTTAATATGTCATTGGATTCAATTTGCTAGTATTATGCTGAGAATTTTTGAATCTGTATTCATTCTATGTATTTATTCTTTATTCATTTGATATTCAAACACTGTTAGCTTCATAAAATGAATTAGGTGGCATTTCTTTTTCCTCAATTTTTTTGAGTAGTTTGAGCAAGATTGAAGTTAGTTCTTTTTGGAATGTTTGATAAAATACCCTTGTGAAGTTGTTTGTACCTTGGCTTTTATTTGTAGAAAGATTTTTGATGACTGATTGAATCTCTTAACTTGTAATTTGTTTGTAGAGATGTTTTATTTTTTCTTGAGTCAGTGTAGTTTGTGTGTGTTTCTAGGAATTTGTCCATTTCATCTAAGTTGTCTAGTTTATCAACATATAGTTGTTCATATTATCCTCTTATGATTTTTTAAACACTTCTTCATGATTCATGGTAATGATCCTCCTCTCATTTCTGATTTTGTTTATTTGTGTCCTCTCTCTGTTTCTCTTTGTCAGCATAGCAAGGGATCCACTGATGTCATTGATTTTCTCAAAGAAACAACTTTTGGTTTTGTTGATTGATTCATTCATTTCTTTTTCTTCTCCAGTTCATTTATTGTTGCTTTAATCTTTGTTATTTCTCTACTTTTGTTTGCTTTGGGGTTAGTTTGCTGTTCTTTCTTGAGTTCCTCCAGGTAAGTGGTTAAGTCCTTGATTTCTGCTCATTCTTTTTTTTTTTTGCATGGGCAGGCATGGGAATCGAATCTGGGTCTCTGGTATGTCAGGCGAGAATTCTGCCACTGAGCCACTGTTGCACTGCCCTCATTCTTTTTTAATTATATGTATGTGGCAGTAAATTTCCCTCTCAGCACTGCCTTTACTGCATCCCAATAGTTTTGATATGTTGTATTCTTATTTTTATCCATCTACAGATATTTACCAATTTTCTAGCAATTTCTTTCTTTCTTTCTTTTTTTACATGGGCAGGAACTGGGAAATGAACCTGGGTCTCCAGCATGGCAGGTGAGAACTCTGTCTGCTGAGCCACTGTGGCCTGCCTGCAATTTCTTTTTTGTCTGATTATATTTAAGAGTGTGTTTAATCTCCATGTATTTATGAATGTTCTGGTTCTTTATGACTATTAATTTCCAGCTTCATTCCACTGTGGTCAGAGAAAGTGCTTCAGATAAAGCACTTTTATAAATTTAATTGTAAAATTAAATTTATAAAGACCAGTTTTGTATCCCAGTATATGATCTATCCTTGGGAATGTTCCATGAGCACTAGAAAAGAATGTATATCCTGGTGTTTTGGGTATAGCAATCTACATATATCTATTAGGTCTAATTCCTTTATCATATTGTTTAAGTTCTCTATTTCCTTGTTGATCCTTTGTCTGTTCTATTTATAGAGGAGAGTGGTGTATTGAAGTCCTCCACTGTTATTGTTGAAACCTCTATTGCTCCCTGTGGTTTTGCCATTGTTTGCCTCATGTAGTTTTGAACTCCTTGATTAGGAGCATAAACATTTATGATTGTTCCTTTTTCTTGGTGAAATGTACCTTTTATTAATTTGTAGTGTTCTTCCTTGTCTTTTATGACACTTTAACACTTAAATTTTACTTTATCTGCTATTAGTATAGCTATTTCTGCTTTCTTTTGTTACAGCTTGCATAGAAGTTTTTTTCCCATCCTTTCACTTTCAATTTATTTGTATCCTTGAATCTAAGATGTGTCTCTTATAAGCAGCATATGGATAGATCATGTTTTTCAATCCGTTCTGCCAATATGCTTCTTTTAATTGGTGAGTTTCATCCATTAACTTTCAAAGCTATTACTTCAAGAGCAGTTCTTGTGTCTACCAGAGTTTCTTTTAGTTTTTATTTGTCAGATTTACATATTCTTTTCCCTGTTTCTGTCTTTATCCTTTAATTACTCTTCTGATACTCTTCAATTCTGTGTGACTGTGCTGGTTTGAAAGGATATATGTACCCTAGAAAAGCCATATTTTAATCCTTATCCCATTTTGTAAAGGCAGTCATTTCTTCTAATCCCTATTCAGCACTGTATGTTTGAAACTGTAATTAGATTATCTCCCTGGAGATGTGACTTAATCAAGAGTGGTTGTTAAACTGGATTAGATGGAGATTGTCTCCACCCATTTGGGTAAGTCTTGATTAGTTTACTAGAATCCTATAAAAGAGAATGACAAGAGAGAAAGCTAAGAGATTCAGAGAGAGCAGAGAATGCTGCAGCACCATGAAGCAGAGAGACCATCAGCCAATGATCTTTGGAGATGAAGAAGGAAAACACCTCCCACGGAGCTTCATGAAACAGGAAGCCAGAAGAGAAAGCTAGCAGATGATGCTGTGTTCACCATGTGCTCTTCCAGCTGAGAGAGAAGCTCTGACTATGTTCACCTTGTGCCTTCTCATTTGAGAGAGAAACCCTGACCTGAACTTCATCGGCCTTCTTGAACCAAGGTATCTTTCCCTGGATGCCCTTGATTGGACATTTCTATAGACTTGCTTTAATGGAGACATTATCTCAGCCTTAGAACTATAAACTAGCAACTTATTAAATTCTCCTTTTTAAAAGTCATTCCATTTCTGGTATATTGCATTCTGGCAGCTAGCAAACTAAAACATATTTTGGTACCAGGAGTGGGGTGCTGCTGTTGTTTGCAAATACCAAACATGTTGGAACGGCTTTTTAAAAGGATAAGGGGAAAATTCTGGAAGAGTTGTGTGGAGCTTGATAGAGAAGGCCTAGAATGCTTTGAAGAGACTGTTGTTAAAAACATGGACTCTAAAGATACCTCTGACCAAGCTCTAGACATAAATGAGGTGTGTGCTATTGCAGATTGGAAGGAAGGCAATCTTTGTTTTAAAATAGCAGATAATCTGGCAAAATTGACTAGTGGCTTTGGCTGGAAGGCAGATTTTAAAGTCCATGAACTTGGATATTTAGCAGAAGAGATTTCCAAATTAAATGTTGAAAGTGCAACCTGGTGTCTCCTCACAGCTAATAGTGAAATGCGACAGGAAAGAGATAAACTGAGAACTGAACTCTTAGGTACAAAGAAATCAGAAATTGATGTTCTGGAAAATTCTGGGCTTCCGGGGAGGGAGACCCCAGAGAATAGTGCTCCACATGAAGATTTGGCCAAATGTGGAACCAGCCAGCCATTTCAGAGAAAGCCAGGATTGGACATGGAGTTATCTAGGAAGGATTTGTGGAAACTCTTTATGTCTGATGGGCATGATCCAAGACTACTGCAAAGAAAGCCAAGGAGAGTGCTGTGGGACCTGTATAAACAGAGCTGCTGCCAGTCTGGACTTGGGGGGCTCATAGAAGGGACACATCGGAGGAAAAATAACTTCAGAGGCAAAACCATGGAGGCCGGGGTCTAAAGTCAAGAAGCCTTGGACCAGGAGAGTGGACCCACCCAAGCCCATTGGAGGGATTGAGTGTGTGCCCCAGAGATGGCAGAGAGCCAGTGTGCAGCCCTGATCCTTAGAGAGGGTGGAGTCAAGAAAAAAGGTGGTCTCCCCAATATCCCCCAAGGTTGCATTTGGAGAGAGACAGGCCTCTGTGTAGGGCCTTGGAAAGAATGGCACTGCCGCTTTCAGAAGCCCCAAAGATAAATGACTCAGACTTTGAAATCTAATAGACTTTGCCCTGCAGATTTTTGAAAATGTATGGGTCCAGTGACCTCTGTGTTCCTTCCTCCCTATGGAAATGGGTATATGTATCCTATGCCTCCTTTGTATGTTGTCAGCAAATAACTTGTTCTGAGTTTTACAGGTCCAGAGTCAATGGGGAAAATTTTGCCTCAGGACTGTGAATGCATTTAAATAACTTTGATGAGACTTTGTACTGATTTTAATCTTCTATTAATCTTGTATTTGAAATGTTACTGGAATGGTTTATGGCTCTCTGACATTGCTATGGAATGAGTGTATTTTGTATATGGGGAAAACATGTCTTTTTTATGGTCCAGAGGGTGGAATGCGCCAGTTTGAAAGGATGTATGTATCCTAGAAAAGACATGTTTTAATCCTAATCCCATTTTGTAAAGGCAACCATTTCTTCTAATCCCTATTCAGTACTGTATTTTGAAACTGTAATTAGATTATCTCCCTGGAGATGTGACTCAATCAAGAGTTGTTGTTAAGCTGGATTAGGTGGAGATGTGTCTCCACCCATTTGGGTGGGTCTTGATTAGTTTACTGGAACCCTATAAAAGAGAATGACAAGAGAGAAAGCTAAGAGATTCAGAGAGAGCAGAGAATGCTACAGCACCACGAAGCAAAGAGTCCACCAGCCAGCGACCTTTGGAGATGAAGAAGGAAAACGCCTCCCATGGAGCTTCATGAAACAGGAAGCCAGGAGAGAAAGCTAGCAGATGATGCTGTGTTTGCCATGTACCCTTCCACCTGAGAAAGAAACCCTGACTATGTTCACCATGTGCCTTCTCACTTGAGAGAGAAACCCAGAACTTCACTGGCCTTCTTGAACCAAGGTATCTTTCCCTGGATGGATGCCTTTGACTGGACATTTCTATAGACTTGCTTTAATTGGAACATTATCTCGGCCTTAGAACTGTGAACTAGCAACTTATTAAATTCCCCTTTTTAAAAGCCATTCCATTCTGGTATATTGCACTCAGGCAGCTAGCAAACTAGAATAGTGCCCTTCTCCAGGTTTCCCTTTCCAGTCTCTTTTTTTCAGCAACACAACACTCTTTAGTATTTCTTATAGGACAGTTCTCTTTTTGACAAATTCTCTTAACCTTTGTTGCATGAGAAGATTTTCATCTTTCCTTCAATTTTGAAGGACAACTTGGCTGGTTAAAGAATTCTTGGCTGGAAGTCTTTCTCATTTAGGATCTTAACTATATTATACTTCTGCTTCTCTTCAAAATTTCACAATCTGATATGTATGTGTCTTGGAGCATGCCTATTTGGATTTATTCTATTTGGGGTTTGTTGGGCTTCTTTGATTTTCTTATTTATGTCCTTTATAATAGCTGAGGAGTTTTCCTCCATTATTTCTTCAACTAACCTTCCTAGCCCTTTTCTCTTCTTTTCTCCTTCTGGAACACCGATGATTCTTATATATTTGCTCTTCATGTTTTCAATCATTTACCTGAAATTCTGTTCCATTTTTCCCACCTTTCTTGCCATTTGTTCTTTTGTGTGCTTGAGTTCAATTGTTCTGTTTTCTAGCTCATTTATTCTTTCTTCTGTTTGTTCAAATTTGCTGCTGTGTGTCTCTAGTATATTTTTAATTTGGTCTACAGTATCTTTAATTTTTGTGATACCTGCTATTTTTCTACTTATTCTTTCAAATTCTTCTTCATGGTCTTCCAGTGTCTTCTTGTTATCCTTTATGTCCTTATGAACATCTTTGATCAGTTGTTCCAAGTCCCATGCCTCTCTGATGTTTTAATTTGGTCTTTTGGATGGGCCATACCTGCCTGAATCTTCACATGCTTTGTGATTTTCCACTGCATCTGGGGCATTGGATTACCTTGATAAAGGTATTTTGTAAGATGGTTTCCTTCACTTGTCTAAGGTTTTGTATTTGATTACGTTTGCTTTGAAGGTCTCCTTTTGCACTTGATTTGTCAGTTGTCCCCTGCAACCCCAAGGCCCAGCTCTTATGGTGGGGATGCAGTTCTACTTGAGGCTTCCCAACAGATGGCGCTCTTGAGCCACCTCTTCCCCTCAGGCCCGCCTCTTCCCGACTGTGGCAGCCATTTGAGCAAGATGGGGACTCGCTGTAATTCTAGCCAGGGCCACTGGTCGTGGTGCACACTGAGAGCTGCCAACTCTGGGGTTGGCGGGTGAGCAGAGTGCACCTCCGTGGAGACAACACTTATGGGCCCGATGGGTCTGGTGGCCCCTAGGATCCCGCTTGGGATGACCTTGGGCTGTGGGACTGGGTATTTCAGTGGCCCCTGCCCACAGCTAGCCCAGAAATGCCTGGTGGCTGATCCCAGCAGGCAACAGGGCAACAGGGCCTGGCATGGCACCTGCTCAGGGCACCTGCTGGGGGGTGGGGGGTACTTGTCACAAAGCCCTGCAGGGCGACTAGTCACTTTGGGCAGCTGGGTGCACTTCCTGGTTCCCCACGGGAGCTCCCAGTGCAGAGTGGTGTGGGAAGACCTCCTGAACTAGCTGCGGGGTAGGCTGGAGTGGAGGGACCGTCCACTCCTTTAGACTTGCACTTCCCCATGTGCTGCCATTTGCCCCTGGTGGGGCCATGCCAGAGCTCTCTCAGCCTGTTCTGTCCATCTTAATTTCTCCGCTTTTCATTCAGCATCCCTATATAATGTAGAACACTTTCTCTGGTCACCTGGAGCTGTAGTCCTGGCCATTTTTCTGTCCTTTCTCTTCTTGTTTCAGGGAGCAGAAATGAACTTGGCTTTTCCTATACTGCCATTTTCCCAGAAGTATGAGCTGACTTTTTGTTGAATGCTTAAGCCACAATGCTTGGCTTCCGGCTGCCCGGAACCCCTGGGTTTCATTTTAAAGCACTAAAGTTATGAACATAACCAGAATGATGAACATCCAGTGATAGTCAAAGTTCCAAGAGCTTTCAAAAGCATTGTCAAAAAATAAAAGAGGCAACGGAAACCTGATAAAAAATTTTAATGTATTTAAAGAATTTTCCATTTCTTTTGACTATTTGGGATAAGTAGTCATTTGGGAATTGGAGGTTCACTGAGCAGCTTTTCACATTTAGATTTTTTTATGTGCCCCTGTTCCAGAAAACCGATGAAAGCAAGTTCAAACCTAGCAAGTGGAGTTATCTGAAGGTAACTTCCTTCAGCAAACGCGTTCTTGCTGATTGCTTAAATAGTTAGCTCAACCTAAGGGTTTGTACTTTGTCATTAGTTTTTGATTAAGATGCTAAATCAGAATTAAAGGCCAGACATTTCTGAAGTGATGAGAGAATCACAAACCATTGGCACTAAAGGGATTCAATGTTTCCACATTGAGCTGCTGAAATCTGAGGGCTTTCTGGAGTGCCAGAGGGTAGGACAGAGGTTGTGAGCATGTGAGGCCCTAATGAAGAAACGGAGGCCTAGAGATTGGAACTGACTTGCTAAGGGCACATGCCTCTCAATTCAACACTTCATCCATCCATCCATCCATCCATCCATCTATTCATCCATCCATCCATCCATCTATCCATCCATCCATCCACTCATTATACATATATTGAGTATCTAAATGTTCTAGGCACTTATCTGGGTACTTAAAATACATTATTATCTTATTTATTTTAGGAAATAATATTTAACATTGATGCCTAGAGAATTTATGTACTTTCTTAAAGTCCCACAGCTGGTAGGTGGCAGAATGTGAGTCACTGATTTCAAAGCCTGTGTGTTTCCCTCCCCCTGTGTTGCTTCTCACAGCTTCAGTTCCCATCCCAGCTCCACCTGTGTGGCCACTGGCTCAGGCTTATTCACTCACTTACAGGTACCCAGTCATCTGCCCTGAGGTTGGCCACGATTTTTGTGTTATTGATGATTGTGCCTCCCCTACCAGTGTCATCGTCTGATCACTCTGCCTGGTGATTGGAGATGGAGCTGGTTCACCATGGCCCTGCCCTGGTGTAGGGCTGCTGATGCTGTGCCCACGAGCTAGGGCAGTTACAGCCACACCAAATAATTCCAATCCAAAGAAAGGATTTACATGTTAGATACAAAGAGCCACTTTGTGAATTTTTACTGTACTGATTTGGACATCAAAATGAGATTTCAGTCTGTTTGGGTTTGAGTTCCCCAGAAGTAGATGCAGAGACAAGGATTTTAGTGTAATTCATTTGGAAGATGATCCTTTGAAGCACTGGTAGGACGTGAGAAAGGGAAGGAAGCTATTAAAAAGGGTGTTATTAAGCCAGTTATCACTGTGGGCAATTGGGGTTCTATCCCACTGGGAGTCTCTGGGAAACAGTGTGGCCCACTCCTGAGTTATCCCAGTTGAGGGTGAGAAGGCTGAGGGAGTTATGCACCCACTCACCATCCATCACTAGTTGAAGGCTTCCAGGGTACCTACTCTCCAGCACTCTATCTTGTCTAGTGGGTCAGCAGTGAGAGGAATGTCCTCTGGAAGAGTACCCTAGGTGCTCAGCAAGCAGCCTTCCGTGTGAAGAGGTGGAAATCAGGGGATGCTGTGTGGGACACCAGCAGCCTCTGCTACAAGGACTGAAAAACCTTAGCAATGTTTGTAAAGAGCAAAGTGAATTAACCTCATCATGGACCGTCAGATGAACTTATAAAAGAATACTTTAAAAAAGAAAAACCTTAGCAGGTTTATGGCCCTTCTGCAATATAATTTAATGTGCTACACTACCTGAATTTATATTATGCATGAAATATAATACACAATTAACTATATTATGGGTTATATAATTGGTGCCTTAGTTAATTCCCTGCCCTATAGCTTTCTTGCCAGTGGGTCAGTCAAGGTTGAATTCAAATTAGTCAATGAAGCTACTGATTAGCATATCTTACCAAGTTCAGAGAGGAGGAAGGTTGAAGGTCTTGTTAAGAGTTAAAGGAGAGCTTTGGCGCGGAGGGAGGTAGCATTTGGACTCTTTTGGAATGACTTCAAAAGTCGAGAAGTAATAATCTGAGTCCTGCTGAGGCATAAAACTTGAGTTGTAATAATCTGAGCTCCAGTTGAAGCTGGTATGTGGGCGAGGTGGGTCCTGTAGAATCAGTAGCCTCCCTTCTCGGTATGACTTTGTTTCTCATGTGCCACACATATTCTTGTAAAGTGAACACAATTGTGTTTCTCTGTTAAAGAACAAGTCCAACAATGAAAACTATCTGCTATGGCAATGATGGTTCTTAGCCAGATAAAAACCATCATGGATTCTTTAGAATGGTGGTAAGTTGGCCATAGTGGTGTTGAAGAATTTGGAGATTTTGTGGGTGTTCCAGTGTGCATCTCCTATGAATGTCAAAGCACATGGTGTTGGTATCATCTGAGTGGATCAAGAAGGAAAGCCAGGGAGGGAAATAGCTTCTCCCATATGCCCAAGCCTTTGAATTCTGGCTTTGTTCCTGTTTATCCTGTAGCAGACCATGAAATGCAGGATCCATGGATAGGCCCATTTAGGAACTTGGAGAATTGATCCAGACCTCCTGGACCAGTCCTGATGTTTTGCTGGTTGTTGCAGAACCCACCTGAGCATCCATGTTTGGTGGTGGTATTTTCGTTTCCTGGCTGCTAAAACAATGACCATACAATGGGTTGGCTTAACAACAGAAATTTATTGGCTCTTGGTTTCAGAGGTTAGAAGGCTTGCTTCTTACAGGATTCAGTATCTTCTGCCTGGCTGGCAATATTTGGGGTTCCTTGGCATTTCCATCCCATGACAATTCTGCCAGCATTTTTCCCTTTCTCTTCCAGGTTCTGTTGACTTCCAGCTTCTGGCCACTCACTCTGGCTTCTCTCTCCATCTGACTTTTACTCTGTCTGTAAAGGACACTTAAATCTGGATTAAAGTCCAAACCAATTCAGTAGGGCCACACATTAGCTGAAATACCATCTTCAAGAGATCCTCTTTACAATGGGTACCACCCACAAGAATGCAGAACAAGAACGTGTCCAAACTGGGGTACAAAATTCAGTCCACCTAGTGGGGAACAGAGAAACATGGGAGGGTGCCCAGAGGTTGCTGGAATTAGATTTAAATTCAAATTCTAGCTGCGTGGCCCGGGCAAGCCATTTTCTCTTAGAAAGTGAGCCTTAATTTTATCTTCTGTCAAACACTACTAATACTACCCATAGAAATGCAGGGAGGAGTGAACAGAATGCAGTATTCATGTAAAGAACCCACCGGTGTCTGGTACACAAAAGGTATTGATAAGCAGAGACCATTACTATTAGTAAAATGCAGCACTTTGCGATAGCAGGTTTAGCTTCCTTAAGAGTGATTTTGAAGAGATTTTTACAACCTACTGTACTGTGCTAAAGAGACAGCTAAATTCTTGTTTACATACAAACCTAAACCCTCTTATTCTCACTGTGCCACCACCTTAAAAGACATATATTTATGTCTTCGGTTTTAGCTGTTCATATGTTTAAAAGCGGTACACACTTCCAGAGTGATTATGCTAATGCACATAAGGACTTTAACAATTGCACTCACTGTACTAACCATCTATTTGAACTACATTGTGCAAATAAGATGTTATCTTAAATAAGCTCCTAATATAACTCAGTAATCACTATAATGCTTTTTGGTGAAATTGTGGTGTTATTACTGAATTTAGCCATTGAATCTAAAATGTTGAACCTTTGAGCAGATGCCACTGTGTCCAGTTGCTGCTAATTACTGGCCTGGGAGGAGCTGGACATGGCCATTGTTATAGGCTGAGAGGGGTGGGGATGGGGGCTGGCATTGTTGGGAGGACCTGGGGACCTGGTACCACCAGCAGCCGGTGAAGGATGGCACCTGCCAGAGGTAGAGTTCATTTATCAGAAGCCTCATCAAAACAAGGAAGAGGAGCTGGAAATACTGCACAACCTGCAAATTCCAGTGATGGCAGAGAAATAAGGTAGGCTCAGCTTGGCTTTCAGAGCAGACTGCAGACTGGGAAGGATTTCAGCAAAGCTCCCAGTTCCTTCTATATCTCTGTCCCACTGGTGGTGCCTCCTGACCTTAGTAGGAGAATTGGAAAGGGGTGACAGGAACTTGTGGGGCAGCTATATTTCTTTGACTGAGTACAAGGCTGCAAAAAGCACTGAAGTTTCACGAGGAAAGCTCTCAGTTTGTCCTCCCGTCTTATCAAACAAACAGGAAAATAGTGCATCAAGATGACAATGGAGGTCTTAAGTATATAACTTTCTTCCCTCTTTCCATCCCCCCTCCTCTCCTCCTTTCCTTCTTTTTTCCTCCTCCTTTTTTTTCTTTTAAATGTTTTGAAGCACTTAGCTTTAAAAGAAGGAAGTGAGAGCCAGCCAGGAGAATGCTAGAAATCAAATGAAAGAAACTTTAGGGAGAACACTGGAAGAACTAGTTAGCCAATTAGTGTGAAAGCCAGCAAGTTCAGTGCCCTTGCTAGAAAGTTCCCTTATAGTTTTCAATGCAATGCAGATCACTGGACTTTATGCAGAGCAAGAAGGTTTTTTCTGGTTGCCATGGAAGCATCAGAAGATCTAAGTTAAGAGTAGCTGAGGCAGGTTACTTAACCTCTCTAGGTTTGAATCTTAAATTAATCAATGTATTATCAAAGGAACATTTATTGATCACTATGGTAGTAAGATTCAGTTGTCAACTTGGCCAGGTGAAGGTGCCTAGTTCTGTTGCTGTGGACATGAGCCAATGGTACGTGAACCTCATCTGTTGCTCATTACATCTGCAGTCGGTTAGGAGGCTGCCTGCTGCAATGAATGATGTTTGACTTAATTGGCTGGTGCTTAAATGAGAGAGTGCAACATAGCACAGCCCAAGCAGCTCTGCATACCTCATCTCAGCACTTGCAGCTCAGCCCAGGCCTTTGGAGATGCAGAAAAGAATCACCCCAGGGAAAGTTGTTGGAACCCCGAGGCCGGGAGAGAAGGCCAGCAGAGACCATCCTGTGCCTTCCCATGTAAGAAAGAACCTCAGTTGAAAGTTAGCTGCCTTTCCTCCAAAGAACTAATGAAATAAATCCCCTTTTATTAAAAGCCAATCTATCTCTGGTGTGTTGCATCCCGGCAGCTAGCAAACTAGAACAATCACCTATAAAGTTATTAGGTGCTAGGAAAATGGAAAATGCTTTCTAATTGCAAAGCACTTTGCACAGTTAAGGTAATATTAGAATACATGGAAAAGCTAGAGTGAAAAAAAGACTTTGTCCATGTAGCCTGTTTGACAGAACATAGGGAAGAAATTAATATATGTATTTTTTATTGACATATACTATGTATTCATATACCATATAATCATCCAAAGTGTATAATCATGGCTCACAGTATCATCATATAGGTTTGTGCATTCATCATTACAATAGATTTTTGAACATTTTCATTACTCCAAAAACAATAAAAATAAAAATAAAAGTAAAAAAGAACACTCAAAATATCCAATACCCCATACTCCCCATAGTTTATTTATGTAGTCTTTTTTTTTTCTTTATCATCTGTCTATACACTGGATAAAGGCAGTGTCAGTCTCAAGGTTTTCACAATCACATGGACACACCTTAAAAGCTCTATAGTAATTCAATCATTTAAAAAAATCAAGGCTACTGGATTACAATACAACAGTTTCAGGTATTTCCCTCTAGTTAATCCAATACACCAAAAACGGAAACTGTATCTATATAGTGTGTTAGAATAACCTCCAGAATGACCTCTCAGCTCTATTTGAAATCTCTCAGCCATTGCAACTTTATTGTGTTTCATTTCTCTTCCCCCTTTTGTTCAAGAAAGCTTTCTCAATCCTATGATGCCAGGGCCAGGCTCATTCCTGGGAGTCACGTCCCACTTTGTCAGGGAAATTTATATCCCTGGGAGGCATATCCCATGTAGGGGGAATTTATGCTTTCTTTTTTAACTTTAAAAAAATAATATATGCACTTTTAATGCTTATTGTGTGCGGGGCCCATTCCCAGAGTTTTACATAAATATTTAGTAAAACCTCGCAATAACTCTACATGTATGCTAATATGCATAAGGAGCTTCACAGTTGCACCATAGTGCACAATTATATTGTAATCTTCATTTGTCAAGAGGAGAAACTAATGCTGGGAGATACGATGACACTTGTCTCAAATCACTCAGTTAAGAGGGGGACATAGAGTTGGATCCAACTGTCCACAAAGCCCACATACTCCCTAGCTCACCATGGCGTTAGAGCACAACAAAGTTTGCCTTCTCCTCTCTCATTTCACAATGAACCTTGGGGAATTCCCCAGCTCTGGAACCTCAGGGATTTTCCATCTTCTAGGGTGCTAGGTGGCCCTCTCTCAACTGGGTGACACACCTGGGGAGATGCTTAACAGGAGGCAGAGAAAATCAGCCTTCTGGGCCTATTAGGGATATGTCTGTATGAATCAGGGGTGTGTCTGCAGTCATGGATACTTCAGAAGGACTGCAGTCTCTTTCCTTTATAAACACATCAAAACCCCCAAACATCCACTGGGTTTGTTCTGGAAGGGGTCCCTTGGCAGAGGAATTGCTTTAATGTCTAATTACTTATGTGATTTAATTAGAATTATTCTTGTAAAATTAAACTTGCAAAGCATTTATAAAGAGAAGTTCTTGGGAGTCTTGACTGTTGAGGAGTTGACCAATGAGATTGGGTCTTCAGAGTTTTCTTGAGCCTGAGGTCTTAGATTTAGCTCTCCAAGGACCCTGTTTATATTTCTGTTTCATTGGGTCCTCCATTCTTCCTATTCTTGCCTCCTGTGGTGGTCAAGTTTATCAGTGCTGGCATCACACAGGTTTTCTTATCTCATGGATTTAGCATTAACCTTCCCATTTAACAGATGAGTAAACTCAGTCTTCCATGGGCTTAAATGACTAGCCAGAGACCATAGAGCTGGTGGACCTGGGCCATGGACCTTTGATCTTCAAATCCAATGCTTTTCCATAAAAGGGCAAGTGGAAATTTATTCAGGATGGACTATCATTACAGACCTCCTGAGAGCTGAAAGTCTGCTTTAAAAGATAGACACTCAACTCTGATCTCTAACACTAAGTTCCTCTGAGATCTGGAAAAACCGCCCACTCCTCTGGGCCTGGGCTTTCTTACCTCTATATTAAGAGTTTGCATGCGACAATTCTGCATGATACAGAGAGAAAATGCCATTGTATAATGACATGATTCCTTTTTGCAGGCTATAGTGGATTCAAGGACTATTTGTGAGTCTTGATTGTTGAGTTGACCAATCAGATTGGCTCAACTCAAAGTTCCCTGAGCTTGAGGTCTTGGATTTAACATTTGCCCAATGGGGAGACAAACCCTGTTACCACCCCCGTCCCTTACAGCCATGCTCCCCTCTGGGACACCTTCCCCAGGGGACCTGACCATGTGCTGTTGGGTTCATTAGTCCCAAAGCATTTTACATCCCTGGCAGAATATGCGGAATGAGCAGATAGCAAGACAGGAAGGAAAGCATAGTTGCTTATTAAGTAGTGTTGAAAGAGCTAAAAGAAATATGGGACATAGTTTTACTGTGGTCAGAGGCTGGAGAAACTAGAGCCTGGTATTTCCCAGTTACAGTCATTAGAGCTTGGAAATCATCTAGCCTCAGCTCATCCTTTATAGATGGAAAATGGCAAAGTGGAGAGAAAAAATGACCACCCAAGGTAGAGCTGATTCCAGACCCCTCATCTGGCCATCACCCCAGAGCTATTTTTCACAAGATTATACTCCTGTGGGACACAGGAAAGGTAAAAAAAAAATTCTCTTTAGATTCAGAAGTGTCTAAGGTGGAAAAAACCAACACATTAAAAACCCTAAAAGACTTCTCCACATGAAATTGCTTCTGTTTGTTTGGGTTCATTGAGCCTTTGTTCATTTTTTGCTGTCTGGAGGAGTTATTAGAAAACAGTTGAATACTATCATATGCCCATTGTGTGAAAATGACTGTAGGGTCAGAGAAACTTGCATTATCTTGATTCTTCTGAAAATTACCCTGATCACTGGCATTGTTTATGTTCTACAGAAAACTGTGGTGCCAATTACAGTTGTACTTTCTCTAGGTGACACCCAGGTGAGGAACAGGGGCCAACCTGTTCATCGTTACATGCCATGGAAGGTGCTGGAGGCAGAAAGGAAAGTGCAGTACTGTCCTTGGCACCATGTTTGCTGAACCCCTCCCTTTCCCTGGCACCATGTTTGCCGAGCCTCTCCTCAGCAAGACCTCAACCCCTGTCTTTGCTACTGCAGCGCTTTTCTGGGGAACTTCAGTGTGGGGCTTGTTCCTGTGGTGTGTCTGTGGAGGTACCTACCATGGGTGCCCCCAGGCCACGTCCATGCCACTTAGCCTCTCGGGCATTGTCCCCATTGCCCACTCAAACACTCTTAGAATTAGTCTTAAGAGGTGGTCTGATGAATGGTTTTAGTTACATTTGTCAAATGGAAGCAAGGAACAGAATGACGGAACTGGGGCAACTGTTGAAGGAAGCCATATTCAGTTAAGTTCAACAAATAATAACCACCACTAACTGAGAGCCTCTTGTGCCCTTAAAAGCATTGTGTCCTACAACACTCTGAGAAGCAGGTGCAGGCTTCACTCCACAGGACAGGGAAGGAAGGATGAGGGACTTGGAGACCTGTCCATCCAATGTGCTACTGAGAAGGGCAGCGATGAACGGGATTCAAATTCAGCTCGGTTTTGTTGCAAAACTCAGTTTTCTTTATAGGACCACACTGCTTCTCTTAGGGACATTTATCAAATGCCTGTAGAATGCTAGATCTGGACTACATAATGGAACTTAAGAGGAAACACAAGTGGTCTCTGACTTGAGGCTGTCATAGCCTGGCACCTAGGAGTCAAGTGCGGAAAAAAGGGAGGATGTGTTTTTTAAAAAAATCAATTATATATATATATTTTTAAGTGCATATATAGATATGCATTTTAAAATTTAAAAATGCAAAATGAGTAAAAATAAGAGAAAGGAAAGAAACCACCTGTATTTTACAACCAGAAGACAATGACTATTACTTTTAGGTATACTTCGTTTTGGTCTATTTTTAACTACACATGGATTTTCTTACATGGCTGGCATCAACAATTTGGTGGTGGCCTCCTTTAGATATAGCCTGTCCTGTTTTCTGCTCTATTACTAATACTTGCAGTTCATGGCACACAATTGATGTTCCATAAATGGTTGTAAATAAATTTGTAAAATAATAATTATATGTCCAGGTTTGAGGTTTACTGTTTTTATATAAAATTAGATTGTAGTCTAATTTTAGTCATGTCTCCTACATGGGACACGACTTCCAGGGTGTAAATCTTGCTCCCAATGTGGGATGTGACTCCTGGGTATGAGTTTGGCCCTGGTATCCTGGTATTCACAAGGGGGAAAGAGAAACGTAACAAAATAAGGTTGCAATGGCTAAGATTTCAGATAAAGTTGGAAGGTTATTCTTATGCATGCTTCACCTAGATATTGCAGATTGCTATGGTATGTGCTCTAGTTTGCTAGTTGCCAGAAAGTGATATACTAGAAACAGAAGAGCTTTTAAAAAGGGGAATTTATTAAATTGCTAATTTTCCATTCTAAGGCCAAAAATGTCCAAATTAAGGCAAGCCTATTGAAATTTCCAATGTAAGGCATCCAGGGAAAGATACCTTGATTCAAGATAGCCAATTATGTTCGGGGTTTCTCTCTGAACTGGAAAGGCACATGGCTAACATGGCAGCATCTGCTAGCTTTCTCTCCAGGCTTGTTTCATCAAGCTCTGTCAGGGGTGTTTTCCTTCTTCATCTCCAGAGGTCTCTGGCTGTGTGGGCTCTAGTGGTTCTCGTGGCACCCTTGTGGCTCTCAAGCTTTTTCCAAAATGCTTCCTGTTATAAAGGATTCCATAAAACTAATCAAGACCCACCTGGATGGACTGGAGTCACATCTCCCTCTAATCAAAGG
>PVIY010044085.1:0-19933 GCA_004026745.1 Myrmecophaga tridactyla
CCCCCCCACCCCTTCTGCAGCGGGTGGGGATGACTCTCAGTCCTGAGCTGCGAGCCTGGGTCTCCCCGTCTTCACAGGGGACCGGCCGCCGTCCCCCTCCCCCACAGGTGGCCCCGTGGATGGGCCAAGCTGCAGGTAAACCGCTAAGCCTGGCGCCGGCACCTGCCCCTTTTGGGGCTTCCCGGAGATTCAGGAGGAGCCAGGTCTGCCCAGGGCAGGCCTCACCCCCCACGGCCCAGGACCCAAACTCCTGTGAGATTCCCTAGAGGGACAAACGTGCAAATGGAGGTGCCGCCCCTGCCCGCCTTGCAGAACCACCTCTGGCCTCAAAAGAAAGGTGCCCAGGTCACCTGGGGTCACCCCGCAGGGCCAGCTCCCACCCTGGCACTGGCAGACCCCCAGCTCCACCCCACACTCGGCCGCCAAAAGGAAGGGCCCAGGTGTGGACTGCCAACCCGGGGCCACCTGAGTGCCAGGCAAGTGTAGAGGGGGTACCCGAAGGAGATGCCCAGAGCCGAGGCAGGAGCGCTGGGGCTCGGCAGGAGGGGTACCTGGCGCACCCCCGGACCCCGCGGGCAGGACGGAAGCCCTTAGGCGGGTGAATGGGAGGTGGCGGCACTGGCCGGGGCACGCGGGTGTCACCGCGCAGGAATCCTCGCCAGCGCCCAGCAAGGCCCGTGCCAGAACAGGGCAGGCCCTGGGGGAGGAGCTCGCTGGCACCTCAGCCCCGCGGATTCCAAGGATGCGGGCCAACCCCCACACGTGTCACGGGCCGCACTCTCGGGGGCCGCTCCAGGCGCCAGGCGGGCGGGGAGGGGCAACACCTGTCACGGGGATGCTCGGTCGTGGCTCCCCAGATGGTGGCAGGACACCACCATCCCGGCTTTAGAGAGAGACACTGAAGCCCAGAGAGGGGAGGCTACTTGCCCACAGCCACACAGCCAAGAGGGGACTCACGCTGGCCCCGGGGCCATCAGGGCACTTCCGGCCCCCGACTCTTGCCCTGGGGAGGGGCTGCCCCCTGGCCGCCGCCTGCGCACGAGGCCGCCCCAGGGGTCGGGCGAGGAGAGGGCCTGTCCCTGGCCACCGTGCACCCGTGCGCCGCCACCCCGGGGGAAGGGCTCAGCCGCTCCGGGCCCTGCTCCCACAGAAGGCCGGGCCTCTAATCCTGAGCGCCCAGACAAAAACTGGCACAGACTGCAGGACAATTAGTCCCCTGGCTATAAAAAACCACATGACCAAAGCTGTGGGTCCCGCGGGCGTCTGCAGCCGAGTCACGCTCCGGGAAGACCCAGGGCCTGAGCCCAGGTGCCAGCCGCCTCCCTGCTGCGCCTTCACCCTGCCGTCTCCTGGAGGGGGGCGCCCGTCTGGGGCCGCGTGGCCTCTGGGCCCAGCCCACTGACCCCTCACCGGCCCCCCCCTTCCCCTCTGACTGCCACCCTACCCCACACCCACCCCAGGCTTTGCTGAATCCCAGTTCCCTAACCGCCTCCAGCCCATTCACAGGGCCTCTGCCTGGAGGCCACGCCCCTGCCCGCCACGCCCCTAGCCACCTCTAAATGTCCCTTCATCTCCGAGACGGTTCACATAAACCCCTTTAGAACACCCTTCCTGGCCCCCCCACACCCCACTCTGGCAAGCCTGGGACCCTTTACTCCACATGCCCCTACTCTGTAGTCTGGCCGGTGTGGCCTCCACAAAGGTAGGGGCACACCTGGGTCATCGTGGGGTCCAGCACTACCCCAGGGCCATGCCCACAAGGCCCTCAGAGCCGGGCCGTGGCTGGGGGTGGAGGTGTGTGCAGAGGTAGGTTGGCCCCAGCACCCAGCCCACCCCCAAGGGGAGTGCCCTTTGCACATTTTGCTTGTTTGCTTTGTGAAGGGAAGGAAGGAGGGCACTGGCCAGCTTTGCCACATCATGACATAAGATCACAGTCCCCAGAGATGGCTGCCGTGGCCCGCTCAGCCCACGCAGGCCACTCCTCCCCAGGGGCAGGCCCTGTCCCCTCCCCTGGAATCTGGCCAGCCTGGGGCTTGCTTTGGCCCATGATACTTGGTAGAAGGTATGCTGTGCAGGTTTGGGGCTGAGGTGTAGGGGCCCAGAGGCTCCCACTTTCACCCTCCCAGGGCCCAGCCACCACGTCAAGAAGCCGAGGTCTCTAGCTGGACACCACTACCTGAGCCACGCCAGCAGACCCCATGTAGAGCAGAAATGTGCCGTCCCCATTGAGCCCAGCCCAGATCCTTGGTCCAAAGCTAAGCAAAGAAAGCCAATGAGAGTCCTTGTTTTAAGCCCATAAGTAGTGGGGGGCTTGTCACACAGCAGGTGGCACAGGGGAGTAAGTCAGGAAGAGAGGGAGTTCTGCAGAAACTCTGGGAATCCACAGAGCTGCGGGTTCCCAGGGGTGCACGCAAGCCTCAGCCACACCGTAAAATCAGTTATGTCCTGGAAAATATCTCCAATGAGAAAGCTGTTGTATTCAACTCAAAAGGGTCACTAGCTGAAACTAAGAAAACAGGTTTCCACTGAAACATGAACAAGCACAGTTAGGTCCAGCCCATTCTTCTACCTCTTTAGAGTTAGTCCTGCAGTAAAGTTTATAGTGACCTGGTCTTTCCCATAAAACTGTATGAAGTGCTCAGGGTCCCAGCTCCTCAGAGCTTTGTTGACAAAAATCATGCGTGCGAAGCACTAACCATTTCAAACTCTGGAAACATCTGAAGTATTTTCCTGCTGAGAAGTTTTCAGGAAGCTTCTGTCCATTCAGCACCAATTTGGCTCATCTCAGGCTTTCAATAAAAATTTTGGCACAGTGAAGGTGGTGGAATAGAAGGCTCCAGGATTCAGTCCCTCCACCAAAACAACTGTGAACTGGCAGAGACTGTCTGAATCAACTATTTCAAAACTCCAGAGTCTAGATTAATACTGCAGCATCCAGGTAAGAGCAGAAAGAAATGACAACAAATACCATGAATTTCACCTTCCATGCAGCAGCTCCCAGCCTCCAGCTCCCAGCCTCGTGGCAGGCAGCAGTGGGGGCTGCAGCCCAGGCTCCTGGCCAGCTTGCTGGGGCCACAGGGGGACACAAGGACCTAGTCCTCCAAAATCCAGGGTTATGATCACCGATCCCTACTTTTCACCGGCTACTTCAGATCACTGGGGCAACAATCTAGCATGACCACTGTTCCAACTCCCTCAGGGGAAAAAGGCAGAGGAAGCTTTAAAGTGGCAGTACCTTCCACTCCTCTTCCCATTCCTCATTTGGGATCAAGGATAGTTTAGAAAACTCACAAATTGATGGCTCCAGCCCTCAACAACCACCTAAAAATAAAACTAGCAGTCCCAGAGCAGTGGGAGAACTAGATATGCAGAGTTAAAGCAATATAATATGCAGAATGTCCAGTTCTCAAGAACAACAACAAAAAAATCACAAAACACACAAAGAAATAGGAAAGACTGGCCCATTCATAAGAGAAAGAATTTGACACCATCTCTGAGGAAGCTTGTACATTGGAATTATTGGCCAAGTCTTTAAATCACTCTCCTAAATATGCTCACTAAACTAAAGGAATCCATAGCAAAAAACTAAAGAAATTAGGAAAGCATTGCCTGGAAAAAAAATAGCAATAGAAATTATAAAAAACAGAACCAAAAAATGTTGATGCTGCAAGGTACAGTATTAAAATGAAAAACTCACTAGAGAGATTTGATGGCAGATTTGAACAGGTAGAAGAAACGATCAGCAAACTTGAAGATAAGACCATGGAAATTAGCCAGTGTGAAGGGCAGAAGAAAAATAATGATGAAAAATGAACAGATTCTGAGGGACATGTGGGGGACCATCAAGTGCATCTACCCTACACATCATTAGAGTCTCAGAAGGACAAGAGAGAGAGAGAAAGGGGCAGAAAAGGTATTTGAATAAATAATAGCTGAAAACTTCCCCAGTCTGATGAAAGACATGAATATACACATCCAGGAGTCTCAAGGAACTCCAGACAGAATAGATTCAAACAGATCTACAGGAAAACACCTTACCGAAAAATTGTCAAAATCCAAAGACTGAGAGATTTAGAAAGCAGCAAAGGAAAAGTGAATTGTCACATACAAGGATCCCCAATAAGAGTAACAGTGGATTTCTCACTAGAAACCATGGAGACCAGAAGACAGTGGAATGGCATAAAGTCCTTAAGAAAAAACTGTCAACCAAGAATTCTATATCTGGAAAAATTATCTTTCAAAAATGAGGGAGAATTTAAGATATTTACAGATTTTAAAAAGCTAAAACACTTCGTAACCAGTGGATCTGCCCCACAGAAAATGCTAAAGGGCACTCTCACGGCTGAAATAAAAGGACACTAGACAGTCTCTCAAAGCCAGAAATAAAAATAAACTTTCAGTAAAGGTAGCTACATAGGTAAATATAAAATCCTATTTTATTTTACTTTTGCTGTGTAACTGCTTTTTCTCACCTACATGACTTAACAGGCAAATGTGCAAAATACATTAAAAATCTATGTTAATGGGATAAATGTAAACAGATGTCATCTGAAATAATAACAATATAAAGTGGAAGGGATGGGAAAGTATAGGTATAGAGTTTGCATATCACTGAAACTTGGTTGGTAGTGGTTAAACTTGGTTATTATTAGTCTAGGAAGATCAATGTAATTATACTGGTAACCGCTAGAAAATAATTTAATATTACAGAGTAATGGAAAGAAGAAGGGAATCAAGCTGGTATACTGCAAAATGGAGTAACTGAGGAAAAAAAGGCATACAGACAACAAACAGATAAATGGTAGAAGTCCTTCCTTCTCAGTTATTACCTTAAATGTCAATGGATTGAACTCGCCCATTAAAAGGCAGAGATTGGCAGACTGGCTAAAACAGTATGATCCATCTATATGATGTCTACAAGAAACATACTTTAGCTACAAAACACAGAGATTGAAAGAAAAAGGATTGAAAATGATATTCCATGCTGTGGTAGTTAGAGGTTCAGGTGTCAACTTGGCCAGGTGAAGGTGCCTAGCTCTATTGCTGTGGACATGAGCAAATGGTACGTAAACCTCATCTGTTGCTGATTACATCTGCAGTCAGCTAGGAGGTGAAATGACGAATAAGGAAATAAATCCCCTTTTATTAAAAGCCAGTCCGTCTCTGGTGTGTTGCATTCTAGCAGCTAGCAAACTAGAACAGATTTGGTACCAGAGAGTGGGGTGCTGCTGCTGTGGTTTGCAAATACCAAACATGTTGGAACAGCTTTTTAAATGGATAAGGGGAAGATTCTGGAAGAGTTGTGAGAAGCTTGATAGAGAAGGCCTGGAATGCTTTGAAGAGACTGTTGGTAGAAATGTGTATTCTAAAGATACCTCTGACCAGGCTTTAGACAGAAATGAGGCACGTGTTATTGCAAACTGGAAGGAAGGCGATCCTTGTTTTAAAATGGCAGATAATCTGGCAAAATTGACTAGTGGCTTTGGCTGGAAGGCAGATTTTAAAAGCCATGAACTTGGAAGCAGAGAGTCCATCAATCAGCGCTTTGGAGATGAAGAAGGAAAACACCTCCCGAGGAGCTTCATGAAACAGGAAGCCAGGAGATGAAGCTAGCAGATGATGCTGTGTTCACCATGTGCTCTTCCAGCTGAGAGAGAAACTCTGACTGTGTTTGCCGTGTGCCTTTCCAATTGAGAGAGAAACCCTGAACTTCATCGGCCTTCTTGAACCAAGGTATCTTTCTCTGGATGCCTTAGATTGGACATTTCTATAGACTTGTTTAATTGGGACATTTTCTCGGCCTTAGAACTGTAAACTAGCAACTCATTAAATTCCCCTTTTTTTAAAAGCCATTCTGCTTCTGGAATACTGCATTCCAGCAGCTAGCAAACTAGAACACATGCAAACAGTAAAAGCAAAAATGAGCCAGAGTAGCTATATTATTGTCGAACAAAACAGACTTTCAGTCAAAAAAAGGTTACAAGAGACAAAGAAAGATATTATATAGATAAAAGTTTCAACTTGGAAAGAAGATATAATTAAACATATATGCACCACACAACAGAGACCCAAAGTATATGAAGCAGAAGGGACAGAACAGAAGGTAGAAACAGATCTACAATAATAGCTGTGCACATCAATGCACTATCTCCAGTAACTGAGGGGACATCTAAGCAGGGGACACCTTCCTACCCTAAGTAAGGAAACAGAGGGTAGACCTGATGGCTGTCTGTAGAACATGCCACCCAACAACAGCAGAATACATAGTTTTCTTCAAGGCACATGGACCATTTCCAGGATAGATCCTATGTTAGGCCACCAGCAAATCTTAATATATTAAAAATACTGAGCTCATACAAAGTATCTTCTTGGATCACAATGGAATAAAGCTAGAAATCAATAACAGAATAACAATATGTGGAAATTAAACAACACACTCTCAACCAACCAATGGGTCAAATAAGAAATCGCAATGAATATTAGAAGATACTTAGTGACAAATGAAAACGAAAAGACAACATACGAAAACTTACAGGATGCAGCAAGGCAGTGCAGTGCTCAGAGAGAAACAGAACCTTTTAACTGGCTGCATTAAAAAGGAAGAATGATCTCAAATCAATAGCTTAACTCCACACCCAAAGGAACTGAACACGAAGAGAAAACTGAACCTAAGGGTAATAGAAGGAAAGAAATAGGATTAGAGAAGAGATAAATGAAATAGAGAATATAAAAACAGTAGAGAGAATTTTTAAAACCCAATAGCTAGTTGTTTTTTTTTAATTAAAAAAAGAAAACTAAAATAGAGAAACTGTTAGCCAGACTGACCAAAGAAAAGGGGATACAAATAACAAATCAGGAAGGAAAGTAGGGCACTTATTTACAGAAGCAAAATGAATTACAAGAGCGTACCATGAGCATTATATGCCAACAAATTAGAAACTCTGAATGAAATGGACAAATTTGAAATGTACAAATTACCCAATCTGATACGAGAAGGAACAGAAAATCTCAGCAGACCTGTAACAGGTAAATAGATGGAAACAGGAATTTAAAACCTCCCAAAAAAGAAAACTCCTGGACCGGGTGGTTTCACTCTGAAATCTTCCAAACATTTAAATAAGATTTACCCCAATCCTCCTCAAATTCCTTCACAAAATACAAGTGGAGGGATTACTTCCTAACATATTATGAGGCCAGCGTTATCCTGATCCCAAGGCCAGAAAAGACAGCACAAGAAAATAAAGCCACAGGCTAATATTCCTTATGAAAACAGGTGCAAACATCATCAAGGAAATACCATCAAGCTGAATCCAATGGTATATGAAAAGCATTTTACACTATGACCAAGTGGGATTTATTCCAGGAATGGAAGGATGGTTCGCCAAAGGAAAACCCATCAGCGTAGTACACGACATTGAAGGGAGAAAAAAACACTAACGATCACCTCAATTGATGCAGAAAAGCATTTGCCAAAACCCAACACGCTTTCGTGAAATCACTTAGGCCAGGCCACAAGCCGGCAGGTGTCGGGACTCGGCTGGTGGGTACACGCCGAGTGCTCCCAGCACCCACGACTTGGGCACCGTCTCTGTGGTACAACTGGGGAAACTGAGGCTCCACGCCATCAAGGGGCTCGGCCGTGCCCGAGAACTGTGCAGCGGCCCCCGCTGCCACTGCAGTCTGAGGGTTTCAGGCCCAGGGACCCTCTTCCCGCACGGCTGGACCCCGCGGGGGCCCGGATGCCTGCCTGCTCCTCGGGCTGCAGCAAGGCACCCCAGGAGGGAGCCTCCTCGGGCTGCAGCAAGGCACCCCGGGAGGGAGCATCTCCCGCCAGACGTCCCCTCTCCTGGACCCTCGCTGCCTGCTCGGACAGCGCCGTCCACCACAAAGGGGCTTCTGTTATTGGGAAGGCAGAGAAAGGGGGCCTGGTTGCCGGCACTGGACAGCCAGTGCCGTCCCGGGCCACGAGGGGGCAGGGGCAGTGCCTGGTCACCTTGGGGCGGGGCCGCGGGGGCATCCCTGTGCCCGGGACCTCAGGTCACACCCCGGCGACCCCGTGCAGGCACCGGCAGACCTGGGCAGGCTGCTGCACGCCCTGTGCCTCAGTTTCTTCACTGTAAAATGCAGGTGCCTTAGGTGCTCACGCTGGCCGACACCCCACTTGGGACAGGGGCTGCAGACCTGTCCCCTGGGGCCCGCCGTCTCCCGGCCGTCGCGCTGGGTGGGCCCAGTGCCCCGAGGGCAACCGCAGGGCGTGGCGGATTCCGGGCCCCCCACCCCCAGAACCAGGTCCACGTGGCAGCTCCAGGGCACAGAGTGGGGGGCCCCAGGCCTAGGTGGACCTGAGTCTACAGGCAGGCGACCGAGGCCCACAGCCCACGTGGCGATCTGACAAGGACCACAGAGAACAGCCACAGCTCCGCGGGCGCTCAGTGTGCTGCCAACTGAAGGGAGACGGGGCCCCCGACAGAACGGCCCCCCAGGCCTCCCCCGTCTCTTACCCAGGGGGTTGCTCAAATGTCACCCCATCCCAGAGGCCTCCCCCAGCTCTCCCAGTTCCCTCTGGCTCCCTGGGGTCTTCTGAGGCCCCTCAAGTCCCCCCAGGTCCCAGGTCCCTGCCCCCTCTGCTGCCAGGTGTGTGCTGCAGACAGGCCCCCCCACCGTGCTGTGTGCGCCCCATCGCTCCCCATCCTGCCAGGATTTCCTCTTTCATCTGCCCGGCCCAGGGCAGCGGCACCCTGCCGGACTCTCCTCCCTGTCAGCCACCACCTTGTCGATATTTCTGGAATCCCAGGCTCCCTCCCAGCACACAGCTGCCGCCTCCGTCCAGCCTCACCCTCTGTCAGCTGGACCACTGGAACCTTCTCTGGCCCCCTGCCTCAGCCTCCTCCTCCAGTTCCAACTGCTCCCTGGGGCCAAAGTTGTCCTAAAGACAAATCTGTTTGTGAAACTCCCCTGCTCAAGCACCTTTGATGGCTCCCAGCTACTCTTGGGTTGCTGTGCAGAGTCTGGCCTGGCCTGTGGTAAAACCTGGCAAGGCTTCTCCCTTCTCCAACTGTGGCGCTGCCACCCCCACACAATGGGGTCCCTGTGCGCACCTCAGGGTCACCTCTCCTTGCTTTACACATGTCCAAAGCCTCCACCCCTCCATACTTTTTTGATGGCTGTGCTAGCTTCTGTCTACCCTTCAGCCTCACCTCCTCCAGGAAGCCTCCCAGATGCCCCCTAGACTGGGGAATATAGCCCCGAGCGTCAGCGTGAGAACTAACGGTCCCAGCAGGTGCATGTCACACAAGGCCCTGAGCCCTGCCTGGCCCGCGGGCTTTGCTCTCTGGGCCTCAGCACCCCACAGAGGGCCCAGGACCACCCCTTGGCTCCCTGGCCCCACACGCCCAAGGCAGTGGCTCGGGGTGGCTGCTCTCTGGCCTTCCGGCAATGAGGAGAAGCATGGCGGCCGCCTTCAGCCTCCTCCCCGCACGGTGGCCGCTGCGAGGCGGAAGGAGCTCGCCCACACCAGGGCCGTGGCCTTAAGCCCCCAGGAAGCCGCCCCGTGGGCCCTGCCGTGTCCAGGACAACAGAGCAGGTCTCCAGGACGTGGCGTCCGCCCCGCAGCCCCGGCAGCTCTGTCCAGCGGCCACCCCTGAAGCTCCTGTGCCCGGGAATTCCACCATTCCAGGGAAGAGCAGGGCGAAGCGGAGACCCGGTGCTCCCACCCCCAAACTCTCCACAGCCGGGGGCCCCCGATGGGCCCCGCCTTGGCAGAGGACCCTCCTTCGCTGCTCTGGATGCCCCAAGTCCTGCAGTCGCCACCTCTGCAGCAGGGGAGGAAGCCCCAGGACTCACCAGCAGAGGGGGCCCTGGCTAATGTCCCATCATGGCCCGCTGCACCCCTGCAGGCTGGGGACAGAGCTGAGCACAGCGGCCTCGGCCCCGCGTCCAGCTGCCCCACTCGACCTGCCCCCCCTCCACACACGCGCCAACCCCGGCTCCCTTTGCGTCCCAGACTCTCAGCTCCCTTCAGGGCCCGCCCAACGGCAGCACACGGCACCCCGGCTGGCCGCACCCCTCCCGGGCGTGGTGCAGGGCCCAGGGGCTCGGCCGGCTCCCAGGCACGCCCCGGGGGGCAGCGGGACCTCGAGAGCTGAGCGGTCCCCCATACTCACAGTAGCCACACCTGGTCCCGCCTTCGAAGATGAAGCCGGCGGGCACTGCGCCATAGCGGCGGAGGTCGGACAGCTTCCACTGCCCCGCCACGGCCGGCGGCACATCCCGCGCCAGCACCAGCAGGTCATTGCAGAGGTGGAGCGTGGCCGGGCCGCTCTCGAGCTTGGTGCCCGGGGCCACCGACACGTGGAACCTGTGCACTGGGGGGCCAGAGAGGACAGGGCTTCACCGGGGAGGCCGCGGGGGACCGGGGCGAGGTGGAACGGCCGGGCGGGCAGGCAGCTGCGCCCACCACGGCCCCACCACAGCTGCAAACACGTGGCAAATGATGTGCCTCCTCAGTGGGACACCCACAGGCGGCCAGGCGCCCTCCACACACGGGGACGACTGCCCTGCCCTGTCCCCTTGGCCTCTCCGCGGCTGGCAAGGTCACGAAGCTGGGAGGGGCCCCTGGGCCATGAGCCCTGCCGGGGGCTCCAGCTCTCAGCGCGTACTCTCACCCCCACTGCACAGATGGGGAAACCGAGGCCAGGGTTTGCCTCACGGTGCACACTGTGCTGACAGCTCAGTCTGGCTGCGGGGCGCTGGGGAACCCCGAAGCCCAACCCCTGCAGCCGGCGCTCTCCCTGCTTCCCGGGGTCCAGGGACCCCACTCCTCTCCCTGGAGCACCCCGCCTGAAGGGGGTGCACCCGGTAGCCCCATCCTGGGCGATGCTGGCCTGCCTGCCTCTGGTACCCCAGGGTCAGACCCTGGTGCCCTACCCTCCTCCCCAGGCGGGGGTCCTTGGGCCTCGCGGAGGAGGTGGGGCCCCCGAGCAGAGAGGGGACGGCGGCAGCCGCGTCGGATGGCCTAAGGTGATGAGGTCGGGTCAGCTGCCCGAGTCTCAGCGCAGGTGGCGGATGCAGACCCTCCCTCACCTTACCCAGGCCGGCCCACCCCAGCCCCCGAAAAAGAAGACACGGTGGGGGGAGCTGGGCCCTGACCTCCCCCAGGGAGGGACCCCTGTCGACCAGGGCGGGCACCGGGCTGCAGGGTGGGGGGCCCTGGTGCAGGAGCCTCAGCGGGCAGCTGCGAGGGGCTTGCCACCCCCACTCCACCACCCCCCCGCACCCTCCCCGCCCCGACTGGACGCCCCCTGGAACGGCCGGGACCACCAGGAGGCGGCCAGACTGCACTGCAGAAATCCCAACTGGAGAGCCTTCTGGAAAGGCAGGGCTCTTCTTTCTTGTGCCGCACCCTCCCGGGGCATCCATCCCACTGCGCGACCCCTGGCCCCCGCCCGAAGCCCCTGCGTCTGCCTCTTTTGCCATCTGGAATGAGAAATGGACTGAAGGACAGATGGACAGATGGGCGCTGGGGCGGTGGGGGAAGGGCTGCACCTCGGGGCTGGAACTTTTTTTTTTTTGGCATGGGCAGGCTCCAAGAACCAAACCCGGGTCTCCAGCATGCCAGGTGAGAACTCTGCCACTGAGCCATCATTGCACCACCGTTTATTCTGAGTTTTGCACCCAGGGCAGGTGCCTCACTTGCTGCACCCTTGTCACGGTCCCGCTGCCCTGTTTCCAGCCTTGTGGACAGTCCAGGCGCTGGCCATGAGGCCCCCACACCTGCTACCCTGTGCTTCCCCTCGGCCTGGCCCCTGTGGCCCCCACCGCCAGCCTGGGGCCTCACACACCTGCTCAGCTCCCGCCAGGCCTGCTTGACTCCCTGGCTTCTGCCACCGAGTGGACCCTCGCTGGTCCCCGCACTCCTGCCTGGACCCACAGGGCACATGGGGCAGACCCTGAGACCCCACGCCCTCAGACTGCCCCCAGGCGGGTGGGGAGTGGGGACCTGGGACCGTCCCGCAGCCTGTGCTGCCTCCCCAGCCCTGCTCTCGGACCCCGAAGCCGCCCCGCCGTCTGCCACCGCGCCTGCGTCAGGGGACACGCCGGCGTCGTCCCAGCTCACAGCCGGCCCCGGCCCCGCCCCTGGGCCCGAGGCACCCTGTCCCCTGTCCCACCCCCGAGGCACTGACCCCGCCCCTGAGACACCCATTCCCAGCGCCGAGGGTCCCGCTTTCCCCCATCCTGTCCCCAACGCCAGTGCCGCATCACTCACCCTCGCCGAGTGCGTAGCGGATCCGCGCGTCCCAGGCACACATGGCCTCGCGGCTCTCGAAGCCCAGCATTACGGCCTGCGACAGGCAGACGATGGCGAGCGTGTGGACCAGGCCCTCGTAGGGCAGGCCGGGCTCCAGGCCGCAGATGTCCTCCAGCGTCAGGCTGCTGCGCTCCCGCAGGCCCTTGGCGCGCTCCGACCTGTCCTTGTAGACCAGCATCAGCAGGCAGTCTGCGGGGGGCGCCGGGCAGGGGGCGTCAGCGCACCGGACCCCCAGCCCGGGCCCCCAGCCAGGCCACCCCCTCATGGCCACCACCCCCCGGCCGCCCCCGGCCACCCGCCGCCGGCGCACAGGTGGAACGGCCCAGAAGCCTGCAGGAGGCATCAGGGGCTGCTCCCCCACCCAACGCTGAGCCTGCGGCTGGGTCCTGCCCACTCCCGGCCCCGAGCCCACGCAGCCACACCTGGGGGCGCAGAGAGCTGCGGTCAGTGGCTTGGGGACTGGACATAGAGCCGGCCAGGTGGCTCGGACTTCCCACCTCAGCCCTGTGGCTGCACTGGACGCTGCCCTGCGCCCACTTCTGGCCACACCCTCTTTGTCTTGGAACTCAGGCCCTGGGGAGGCCAAGGGGGTGACTCCTGAATGGACCCACCTCTAGGCCTGTGTCTCTTCGTGGCCCTTCCCTTACCCCGTGCCACCTCCGCAGCTCGGCCCTGGCCCACGCCCCACTGCAGGGGACAGGCCTGGGTCTCACCCCCTAGAGCTTCTGTTTCCTTTTCCATCTTGTCTCCCAGCGTGGCAAGCAGGCGGCGGGCCCCAAGGCCACGGACTCGGAGCCCAGGCATGCAGGTCCACGCCCTGTGCAGCCAGCCCACCTGCGTGGCCAGGACAGACCTCCTGCCCGCGCTGAGCATCCCCACAAGTGGGCACAGGTCTATCCCGCGGGGACAGGTATGCTGGGGCGTGCAAAGGCCCTGGGCCCTAAGCGTGGGTTGGGCCTCACCCACCTGCATCCCAGCTGTGTCTGGACCGCAGGACGCCCCATCCTTGTGATGACAGAGAGCTTTGGGGAGCCTAATGCAAACTCCTGGACGCTGTTAGGTGTGAGACAGCCCCCAACCTCAGTGAGAGGCAGAGAGATCAATGTCTCACTGCAGGGGGAGGGCGGGGACGACAGGCGGGAGAGGCTTCCAGAAGCCCTCACTTCACTCCCCTGAGAAGGGCCCTACCCTCGAGCAAGCCCCGGGGAGAACCAAAATCCCAAATGAGCCGGCCCCAAATACTAATCACTGCGGCTCAATGGGGGTCAAAGCTGCCATGTGCCGGCTTTGCCCTGCACAGCCCCCGCCTGAGAGTCCCAGCCTGGCAGGGCCCAGGGGGCCCAAGCGTTTTCTCCCACAGGGTCTGACAGTAAGCCGTTCTGGCTTTCGGGCGCACATAATCTCTGTCGTGGCGACTCACCCATCTATTGTAACACGAAAGCTGCCAGTCAATGTAAGCAAACAGGCGTGGCCATGTGCCGATAAAACTTTATTTATAAAAGCAGATGAGAGCCAGATTTGGCCCGAACGGCTGTCGTTTGCCACTCCTGTTGTGACATCAAAGTCCCGTGGGCATGGGCGCAGCCCAAGTCCCACACCAGGAGTAGGGCAGACCCCAGGCCACCCTGTCTGGCCTGGACACCCACACCCAGCCTGGACTGAGTCCTTGGTGGAGAAGCAGCACTTCTGGGTGGCCAGTGGGCCGTGTGACTGCGAGCCCAAGCCTTAGGGACACAAATGGCATCTCTCGCTGCAGGACATGGCAGGGACAGAACCCCACGTGGCCTCAGAACGCTGGCTTCCTTCCAGGTGAGGCGGGAGCTGCGGGCCTGGGACGCTACCTGGGCACGGACAGGGACGCACTCTGTAGCTCGGTTTCTACCAGGGATGGGCTTCAGGCACAGGTCGACCAGGCAGTGGGAAGCAGGAAGACCTGCCAGGACACGCTGGCCGCCAGAAGGACAAAAGCACCAGGCAGACCTAGCGCCCGGCACAGGGAGGGGCGTGCGGGGACGGCGGCGAGCTGGCACTCAGCACACCGAGTCCACGCTGCCAGACAAGCCGTGAGCATGTCACCAACACACAGAGCCGCCCACGGGGGCCGCGGAGCCTGGAAACACGGGCGTCTTTACGGAGGGGGCTGCGTGGGGGCTTTCATGCCCTATGTGGAACCCACCCTTGGTGTTTGATGTTCATAACCAGAAAAGAGCAAAGATGTGCCCCGTTGGGGTTAAAAACATGCACACCACATGGCCAGGGCCCGCGCAACCCCTGTCAAGTTCTGTCTGTCCGAGGACCTCAGCATGGACCATCCCCTCCCCAGCACGGCCACGGGAAGGGGTCACAGGCATTAGATAGGTTCCCTTTGGAGGTTTTAAGCCAAAAATAAGAAGCCAGCCCAGAGAGAGAGAAATGGGATGGGAGGGTCGTAAACGAACACGCGGATAGAGATGCCCCCCATGAGCCAGCCCCGAATACAAATCACTGCGGTTCAATGGGGGTCAGAGCAGCCACGTGCCAGCTTCGCCCCCACGTGGCCCCCTCGCCACCAGGGGCACAGAGAGATTCGCGGCCGAGCACGGTAGCAGCAGCCTTAGGAACGGATCGTGTAAGGAACCCCCGGCCACCCCACGCTGGGGTGCACTCTCCCCGGCAGGTCCCAGCCACCTTCGCCTCCAGGGTTGGCCGCAGGCCTCAGATGCCCGGCCACGTCCACGCAGACACCCCACACCACAGGTCCTCTCCCAGCCCCTTGACCTTGCAGAGGCCTCTCGAGCACCCCAGCCTCAGGTCTTTCTTCTGCAGCATGGGGTACCAGGACCCCCACCCCACAATGCTGTGAGGTCTGCAAGTCATGGGGTCCCGCCCCAGTGAGCGTCCACAGCTCCACCCGTGGACACCTGGGCCAGCCAGCTGCGAGTCCACAGCTCACCCCACGGCTGCCCAGCCGGCTGCCCCGGTGCCAGGGCTCGGGCTGCTCCGAGGCTCAGCCCACAGTGCTCTGTGCCACGGCCGCCCGGCCAAGTCCCCCCTCAGGCCTCCGCTTCCCCAGCCATCAGCAGGCCCGCTGTCCTGTCCCACTGAAGCCGAGCACAAGGCTCCCTGGCAGAAGGACGCTCCTTCTCGGGTGGCCCACCCTGAGGCCGGACACTGCCACTGCTTCTCAAAACAGGGGTGGAGGGACCCACGGGTCCACCCCCGGCACCAGCATCCCCCACTTTCCTCCCTCGGCCAGGTCACTCCATCTTTTTCCTGAACTACAAAAGCCCCTTCCTGGCCCTACAGAGCAGTAGCAGGACATAAAGAATGTGAGTCCTGTCCTGCCAAGACCCCTCAAGACGTCCCTTCCCACTCAGAGCACAAGCCTTGGCCCACAGAGCCCTGGACGCCTCTCCTCCAGCCATGCCTGGCACCTTCCCCAGCCAGCCAGGCCTGGCCACGCTGCCACCTCCTCCCCCCATGAGGTGGAACCTCCTGCCCCGCCCCGCCCAGGCACCCAGCTGTGCGGACCTCTCTCAGGACACCCCTGCCCCAGCCACGGCCCACTCCGCTCCAGCTGAGCTGCTTGCCCCCACCCCTCACGCACTCACTGCTCCTTTAACTCCCACTTGCGGGTCATCGCAGAGGTCCCGTCCACCTTGCCGCCACCTCCTGCCTGCCCCTCTGCCGCAGCATGCTCTGACCTCCCTCACAGCAGTCTTCCCATGCAGTTGTCTGTCCCCTTCCTGGTTGCTGTCCCCCTTTGGACGATGAGGTCAAGGAAAGCAGGCAGTCACCTCCTCTGTTCCAGGAGCTATACTCCCAATAATATAGCCTAGAGCAGCAGTCAACAAACTCCTCTGCAAAGGTCCAGTTGGCTTTGAGGGCCATTTGGACTCTGTTACAACAGCTTAACTCAAAGGCAGCCACAGACAACACGTGAAGGAATGGCTGTGGCTACAATGCAATAAAACATTATTTTCAAAAACAAGCAGTGGGCCCCATTTGGCTTCTCGGCTCAAGTTTGCCAGCTCCTGACCCAAAGTCAAGTTTAGACACCTTGACGCCCTCCAGCTCCTGACGTCTGCCTCGCTTCCTGCTCCTGCCAGGCCCTCCCCAACCTGGACCTCGGGACTTGCACAGCTGGGTTGGGGCTTCTGGGTGCAGCACCTGATATTTGTCCCTGAGCCCCTTTCCCGACGCCTGCCCCCAGCTTGTCTGAGACTTTGGACCTGTTGCAAAGGCTCCCGTGTTCCACCTCAAAGAGATCCGAGAATCCCGCTACATCAAGCCATCGAGTTCTTTTTGAAATAGGGTCAAGTGGGCAGAGGACGACGCCTGCTTCGCGCCCCACCCGCTGCGGGTCCCCCACCTGCTGCGGGTCCCCCACCTGCTTCGCGCCCCGCCCGCTGCGGGTCCCCCACCTGCTGCGGGTCCCCCACCTGCTCAGCGCCCCGCCCGCTGCGGGTCCCCCACCTGCTGAGTGCCCCGCCCGCTGCAGGTCCCCCACCTGCTGAGCACCCCGCCCGCTGTGGGTCCCCCACCTGCTCAGCGCCCCGCCCGCTGCGGGTCCCCCACCTGCTGCGGGTCCCCCACCTGCTGAGCGCCCGCTGCGGGTCCCCCACTTGCTGAGCACCCCACCCGCTGCGGGTCCCCCACCCGCCGCACACCCCCGCCTGCTGCCTGGCAGAAGCTGCCTGGAGCCCTCAGTCCCCTCAAGTAGCCAAGCACCCGCTGCCCACCCTCAGGACAGTTGTAGTGGCCAAGCTGGGATGTCCACAGTGGGTGACTGGCCAGGAGGGGCATGGCCATGCAGGGTGCTCAGTGAGGGGCCCTGCAGGTGTCAACCTGGCCACTCAGCCCCCACTGCCCTCGGGCCATAACTTGACCCTTCTGCCGCAAGGGCCAGTGAGAGCAAGCTGCCGCACTGTGCCAGCCTTCGGAGACATGGAAATGCCAGGGCCGGGACTTACGGCAAATCAGGACATGCGCCAGAGGGAGACGGCACCCAGGGCTTCCTGGCTGCAGAACTGCCAGCCAGCTCTGGGCAGTGTTCGCCTGGGAGAGTCTGGACAGAGGCCACCAGGAGCCAGCACCAACTGGCCATCCCTGGGCTCTGAGAGGCCTGGCGTGGCGTGGTAATTGCCCAGCACTGACCCGGGAGAGAGTGGGAGAGTCCAGGCTCGTGCTCAGGTCTGTGGCAGAGAAAGCTCTGGCTGAGGAAGTCTGGGCTGCAGAGCCCCTCCCCGGGATGGGGCGCTGGAGCTGGCTTTGAAGGGGGCTTGGCCGGGACAGGGGATGACGCTCCGGGCAGGGGGCCTTGTGTGCGCAAAGCCACAGGGGCAGGATGGGCGTGTCTGGGGTGGGAGGTGAGGTGGGATCTGGGCAGGCGTCTCAGGCCCCTCGGGGTGCCCCCTCTGCCCCCCACCCCACCTTACTGTGCCTCCTCCACCCCAGAACACGCAGGGCCCAGCTCCCACGGCCTCCTGATCAAATGCGCAATCCCACCTGCCAGAGTCAGGTGTGTGCTCAGGTGCAGGGAGGGCTGCGCCACCTCCCACAGGTGGGCTCCCACCCCGGCACACAGTTCCCAGGGCGGCCGGCCCAGGCAGGCAGCTGCTCGGGGACGCTGAGTCCTCTAGGAGTCTCCTCTCATCCCCCTGGGGCCAGAGCTGGGCGAGGCAGGGCCCGCCTGAGAGTGCGGCGGCCGGACGGAAGGGGCCGGAGGAGAGACTGTGACTCACCCAGGTCCCGCAGCTGGTGGGAGCAGAGCTGAGATTTGAACCCAGGACTCTGCAATCACTCCGTGCCCTGACACGGACTGCGTGCAGAAGCCTGGCGGCGGCCTGGCCCTACTCCAGGGGTTTCCACAGGGAGAGGGGAGCTCCCTGCCGCCCAAACTCTGACCCCAGAGTCCAGCGGGGCTCCTGGGCCACTCACCACCCGTGCAGCCCCAGCGTGCGGGATCCCCCGCCCTCGCAGGGAAGGAGGCGGTGGCACACAGCCAGAGGGGCAGGTGCCCCCCACAGCGGCAGAGCCGGGTCAGCCTCGGTGATGGCCCCACGGGCAGGCCTCAGGCGTCTCAAGGTGACATGTGCCATGAGCCCACCTTCGCAGTGTGTGTGGCCCATGGTGTGACCCTGGCAGCGTGGGGGTGGGCAAGGTGCACAGCCCCTCTCCCTGTGGGGCTGTCTGGGAGGGAGGGAGTAGCTTGGCGGGCCCCCTGTCCTCCAGGCCCTCAGCACCTGGAGCCGAGAGTGGGCTCGATGAGACACAGCACGGCAGATGCCCGAGGCAGGACTGACCATCCAACCTGGGCAGGAAGCAGGGTGGAGTTATGGGACAGGCCCCGGGGGTCCCCAGGCCTTAGCCACCAGGCCTGTGACGACCCCAGGAGGGGCAGCCCCCACGGGAAGGAGTGAGGCAGGGCAGAAGGGCCCGGGGCCCTCTGAGGGCCTCTGGGTGCAGCTCAAATGCCTCCCCAGCCAGCCGCACCCTCCAGGGGGTGCATATGGTGTTCCCCCAACCTTCAGGATATACAGAGGGTGCTCCCCCACCCTCCAGGGGGGTGCAGTGGTGCTCCCCTCCCCTCCAGGGAGTACGGATAGTGCCGCCCCATGCTCCAGGCAGTGAAGTGGTGCTCCCCTGCCCTCCAGGGAGCACGGATAGTGCTCCACAATGCTCCAGGCAGTGCAGTGGTGCTCCCCTGCCCTCCAGGGAGCAAGGATAGTGCTCCGCCGTGCTCCAGGCAGTGCAGCGGTGCTCCCCTGCCCTCCCAGCCCCAGAGCCTCCCATCCTTAGTACAGAAGGGGGGACTCAGAGCAGGAGCCTGCCGGCCTAGGGGAGGGAGCCTGGGCTCAGGCCCTGGACCCAGACTTTCCCTGGACATAGCTCAGAGAGGGGACACAGACTGGTTCTCAGGTCACTATGCCAAGGGCCACACTCGTGCAGAGAACTCCCGAGATGCCTGCGCAAGGTCGGCGGGCATCTCGGGAGTTCTCTGCAGGAAGTAAAACACCTTCCTTCCACCAGCTAATTTCCTATAAACTTATAAACAACAACACAGTTCCCACTTTCCCTATACCCCAGCCCACGGCACAGGGGAGTGAATGGCACTGCCCCGTGTCACCATCACTGCTGCCCCCCAGCGACGCACCCCATCACCCACGATGCTTCACCACGCAGAATGAGCTCAGGGTTAAATCTCCCCTGCAGAAGGAAGGCTGGGGCCACAGGACACTCTGTACCCCATCCCTACCCCACGGGGTGGCTCCTCGCACCTGCCGCCTCCAGGAAGAAATGATATTTTCAGAAGAATAAGAATCCCGCTCTTTTTAAGGCAAGAAAACAGGTGGAGCCTCTTATCTCCTGGGAGCCGCGCATGAGCCTGCCCGGACCACGCATCTTGGCTGTGAGCAGCTGGGGGACCTGGGCCCGCTTCTCCCCGTTTGGCCCCATCCTCGGAGGAGGCGCCCGACAGCGCCATGTGGGAGGAGGCGCCGGGCGACAGCAAAGCTCAGCAGAGCCCCAGCTGGGGCCGCACCTGCCAGCCTGGTCCCCGACGTGCCCAGGAGAGGGATGTGGGGAGGGCAGGGGCAGCAGGGACAGCAGGGGGACAGCAGGGGCAGCGGGGGCAGCAGGGGGACA
>PVIY010044086.1:0-19918 GCA_004026745.1 Myrmecophaga tridactyla
AGGCCAATGGTGATGTCTCCTAACTTTCTCTCCAGGCTTCTTGATGCTCCCCCAGGGGCTTTTTCCTTCTTCATCTCCAAAGGTCTCTGGCTGCATGGGCTCTCATGGATCTTGTGGTACTCCTGCTCTCTCCAAAATGCTTCTTCTTTTTACAGGATTCCAGTAAACTAATCGAGAACCACCGGGAATGGGTGGAGACACATCTCCATGCAAACCATCTAATCAAAAGTTACCACCCACCACTTGGTGGGTCACATCTTCATGGGAACAATCTAAAAGCTCCCACTCAGCAATATTGAATGAGGATTAAAGAACATGAATTTCTGGGGTCCACAAATTCAAACCGGCACATCTATGATGCCCCTCTGACTCCATTTCCTGCCCTACTCTTCTGCTTCCACCCAATCATTAGGTCCTACCAGGTATCCCTCTCAAGTACCTCTGGAATCTGCCTTTTCCTCTCCATTTGTGAACACTGCCATCATAGTACAGGCCAACAGCTTCTTGCCAAAACTACCAGCCTCTGGTCCCCTGATCCCAGCAATGCTAGCAATTCCCTGACCCAGGTAGGGGGCTGAGGTATGTACAGGTGTTTTGCCATCCCTTGGTCCCTAGTTGGAACCTGGGACAGATCTGGAGTTCTGGTTCCTTATGCACTGGAACTCGGCCTCTGGGAGAAGAGGCATGTGTGTGTATGCATGTGCATGTGTGCTGGGGGTGGAGTGGGGCATGATCAGGGAGGGGCTCCAGTCCCAGGGTCCCCAGAGCCCCAAAGATGTTTCCCAGAGCCTGTCCACTCCCTCCCCACTCTTCCACTCCCTGCCACCAGCCCACACGGGAGAACAAATCTCTTTCCAGCTGACTGCGACCTGTGTTTGCTGAGACAAGAGCTGTACGTCTCAATTTTTATCACATGAAAATGAAATAGAGGATGCTGAATAGATCCCGGAGAGACAGTATTGAAGAGAGCGACTCTTTCTTTGCTGCAGCAGCCCCTTGTCCGCTCCGCACCTCCTAGAAGAGCTATCCTTGTTGAGGTACCAACTCTCTCTCTCTCTTTGGGGTCTTCAAAGAGGGTGTCGTGGCTCTTACATTTAAAAACACAAGGAGAGTTAAAATGTGCGACAGCGGCAAGAAAGGCAGTTTTGACTGTTTGCTGCCAGCTCCGGCTGCCCCGCCTTCACAGTCCTGCCTTGATGTTGCCTGCCTTGACTAGACGGAAGATGTTTTCCTTCTTAATTAGGAAAAACCCACAGCTTCACACCCTGCCTGGGAGATGGCAGCAATTTTAGAATTGGCACTGGGGAGGGGGACGTGACAGAGGTGACAAATGTCTCCCTTAATTTCGGTTTATGTGGGTGCAGATTGAGGCAGGGTAGCCCAGGACAACTGCGGGTCCCTAGTTCTGAAAGAGTTAATGGACAACTTCAAATCCCTGGTTTCCTATCCACCAGGAATTAATGCAGACTGGAAGCTCCCTAGAGCAAGAGCTTTCCCTAAAGTCCCTCAACTCCCTAAAACCACAAAGCTTGTAAAATCATGGGCCCGAAACAGACTCATAGTTAATAACAGAAAGCCTGGGGTTGTAAAGATTGTTAAACATCTGCCCCAAAAGAAACTTTTAAGTATGGGGCTGCGCTCCATAAGCATCGATAGTTATCTCCGCCTGAAACAATGCAAACCATGTAAGTGCCTGTTTAACATAGATCATGCAAGCCCCTCGTGTACGGAGGTCACTATGGAAACCCGCTACCAGCAAAAACCTTCTTATAAAACAAGTTAACCCTCGCCATCAGGCGTGTATCTCGACCTTGAGCATGTCTGTGCTAATTTCTTTAATGTGTACTCTCTGTTAATAAACTTGACTACTGGGCCACAGCGGCTCAGCGGCAAGAACGCTTGCCTGCCATGCCAGAGGACCCAGGTTCGGTTCCCGGTGCCTGCCCATGTAAAAAAAATAAAAATAAAAAAAAAATTAAAAAAATAAATAAACTTGACTACTACTGGCGCCCTCTTGTCCCTGAATCCTTTCCAGCAGCTAGACCCTCCCCAGACTCCCCACCCTGGAACTGGGCTCAGCTGACTCTGGAGTCAGCAGGGCTCCGGTTACATTCTCCTTCTCAATTAGGAGAAACCCACAGCTTCAAGCCCTGCCTGGGAGGTGACAGCAATGTTAGAATTAGTGGGGGAAGTGACAGAGGTGACAAACGTCTCCTTGGTCCAGTTTCAGCCCCAGCCTGGCCCAGACAAACGTCCTGGGTCCCCTTTGAATCTTTCCCTCCCCGTTCCCCACCCCTTCCACTCATTCAATCAATAAATGTGATCTTGACTCTGTGCCAGGCCCCAAGGTAGAGCTGAGGACACAGGAATAAAACACAGTCCCTATGCTGGGGGTGCTCAGAGCTGGTCAAAGAGACTGATGGAAAGACAGATAAACCCAGATGCCAGCTAGGCTCTTCCTACCCCTTGAGATCCAGGTCAGATTGATTCAAAACTCTACTCGACAGATGGTATACACCAAAAAAACCCCAAGTTTCCTGCAAATTCCTGGAAGGTTTCTCATCCCTGTGGTTAAGAACACAGACTCAGGCTACCTGGGTTTAAATCTCAGCTCTCCTTGTTAGAGCAAACTCGCTCCTTAACTGCTCGGTGCCATACCTGTATAAAGGGGGTAATAATAGTGCCCACTTCATAGGATTGTTGGGAGAATTAAATGAGCTAATTCACATGCTTAGAACAGAGCCTGGCTCATAGGAAATACTATAAAAGATTAGCTTTTATTTTCATTGTCACTTCTAGCTCGGAGCTCCTGCCTGCATTGAATTAATTCAGTTTATGCATCTTCTCACCCCCCTGCTGGTATTGTCAGCTCCACCCTGAGTCAGCCCAGACAAAGACCTCAATTCTTTTCTTTATGTTCCATTAAAGAAAAAAAAAAATCAGCTCCACCCCTAAAACAATGCATGGCTGGGCACACAAAGCCTCTATGGGTAGCAGACATTTCCAAAGGATGGGGAGAAGGGATTTATAGATTGCAAAAATGCCAGCAGTGTAAAAAATATATAACAAAAGTCTTTGATATTTCCATTCCTAAAAGCCCCTCAGTCATTTCCACCACCCCAGCCTCAGCCTCCTAATATACAGTTTTATTATTTTCCCTTTCTTTTCCTCCCCCACCCCCAAATTCCCACTTATTTACCATGCAGAACAGTTTAGTTCTCTCTTTTGGTTCCTTGTCTTCTATTAAATCATATCCTCCAGATATTACTTCCCCCCAAATGCCTTATCAAGGTAGTTTCTTATACAAAAACATTTGCTTCCCTAGAAGGAATTCTAGTGTCAGATGTTATATCAGTCAGGAGCCAGCCCGGGAAAGAGAAAAGAGAAACCTCTCTAAACGTTCAGGACAGAAGGTATTTAATGCAAAGCAGGCCTTGGCTACACAGATGATGGAAGGGAGGAGAAGCCAAAAAGCATGAATGTACCAGTGGATAATACATTAAAATACCTTCATACTAATAAGGAGCTGCTGTCCTTCACCCCAGCTGCCCTGTCCACCTCCATCCCCGTCCCTCCTTACGTACTCCCCGCCATGATCCAGCAACCAAAGGGTTAATGCCCATCTCCTTAGGGAGCCTCCAGGATCTGCCCCGAGGCATCATTCTGATTGGTCTGTGCCAGTGCCCCACCCATGCTGGTTGGTAAATGTTTGTAACACTACCCTCAGGCTGGATGAATTGGACCACAGTGGAAAACCTGTCTGGGGCAATGAGAAGGTTTTGGGAGAGTGGAAGCAAAGGGGTAGCGGAACAGGGTGAGACCAGAGGCAGGCGGGACCCTTAGGAGGCTGTGGTCGACAGGCCAGTTAAAGAATCTGGTCGTCTGACTCCAGTTGGTTTTCTGGACACTGATGGACAGGGCATAGCAGCACATGCTCCCCACTGAAGCTCAGGTCTGGGGGTGGAGGAGGCAGCGGTGGGCATGGGTGCTGTCTTTTACCAGATGGGGAAATGAAAGCCAGAGCGACAGGTTTGCCCATGGCATAGGGCAAGCTTGGCCCAGAGCTGGGTGGAGCCCCGCCCACCTCCACCCCCCAAGCCTGTCCCAGACCCAAACTGCAACCCAGCATGTCAGAGTCAGGAAGAGGAGATGAGAAGAGGAGAGGACGCAAAGGTGAGCAGGACCTTCAGATTCCCCTCGGAAGAAGACTGCGGAAACTAATGAGATTCCTGCAGGACACAACAAAGCAGGAAGAGGCCTTTGAACGGCTGGCTGCAAAGGGAAGCCAAAACTGAGGAGTCAAGGATGTGCACAGCCCCACTTCTGTGAGAGAAAGGGGTGAGAGGTAATTGGCGGTGGTGAGAAGTGTTTATGGGTGGCAGTGGGGGCAGGGGAAACTGTCCTTCTCTCAAAACCAACCACACATGAGGGCCTTCCTCTCTGCATGGTAACCTCATCTAATCTTATAAATGCACAGGCTGTTAGAACTAAAGGATGTCATACGACGATCCAACAGCCAGTCCGTCTTGGGCCAGGCAGGGTCAGACTGGCTTCTTGTCTGAAAGTATCAGAAATGGACTCTGGGCAACTTAAGCCAAAGAGTACTGGCCAGAAGGCTTTGAGGGTCTCCCAGACTCCAGAGGAGATGTTAGAACTGGCTTTAGGACCAGGCAGGAACTAAGAGAGAGAAGGATGGTGGGTTGGGCTGAACGGAAGGTGGCCTCAAGGGGGCACAGTGTGCAGTAGGAAATTGTGGCCAAGATTGACCTCCATGTGTTCCCCTGCCCTGATACCTTTCCAAGCACCACATGGCAGATTGACCTGAGGTCTCGTGCCCATGCCCTGGCTGTGCTGAGATCAGGAAAAAGGCAGTCTGTTCCCACCAGCTTCTGGAGTGAACTGAGAGGCAGTCACCTGGAATTTTCCTCCCACCAGGGCACTATTCAAAGTGGTAGAGGTAATGTTACCCCAGCTCCTCAAAACGACCCAGGCGGTCTTTGAGTAGTCAAAACCCCAACGGATAGTTTGCTGGACTCCAACCAACATCACTCCTGTTGACTCTTTAGAATGCCCAGGGCTCGGACTGAGACTCTACAAAGGTTTCATGCAATAGGTCTGCCTTCCTGGAACATAAAATTCCCAGAGGGTCCCTACGCCAGATACACCCTGAAGCTCAGAGGGACCAGCTTTTCCAGGATTGTCAATTAATTACATCTCCCTATCCTTTGGTGTGGACACCCCTTCTCAACATGAAAAAGTCAGAACAGGCATTCCCCAAAGATCCCTATAGATTGGGAGAGGGAGGAGGTACAGTGGAGAAAATGGGATTTGGTGACCGAGTATGGCTGCTGAATCACCATATTAATACTCCTTCTAGCCTCCAGCATTTTGGAGCAGCTAGAAGAGAAATCTGAGATGATGGAATGGTAGCACATGACAAACTCGGATCTGTTCTGTAACCACTTGTTGAAGGGTGCCTTGAAAATTATTACTCTTTGCTTTGTATATATGTTATATTATACAACAAAAAATGTTAAAAAACAAAAACAGTGGATATCCTTGATTTTCTTTTCTAGAGACCACTGAGGCCCACAGAGAGGACGAACTTGCTCACTTAAGTTCTAAGCTGGTAACTCAGCCCTGTCAACAGTCTAACTTTATGTCTTCCTTCTCAGGGTACATAGCTGCAAGGTGGAGGCTACTGGGGTACATGGGGTAGGCCTGGCCTGAGCAGGACTTCCTGGCACTCATTCCAGAGGGCTGAGTACTAGGGGGCTGGAGGCTGATTGCATGTCTTCCACCTTCTTCTCTGGTTTACCTGTAAGAAGTCCTTGCTGCACAGAAAGGCCGGGGGCTGGACGCCGATTGTATGTCTTCTACCTTCTTCTCTGGTTTACCTGTAAGAAGTCCTTGCTGCACTGAAAGGCCAGGTGGCTGTGGCTCAGCCCTGGCACAGCCTTGACGTGGGCCCATTGGTGCCTCAGGCAGGGTGGGTGGTGGCAGCGGCATGCTAAGCTCTGGAAGCAGATCCCTCCTGTTGATGCATGTGACTGGCCCTGTGTTGTCTGGAGCCAGAAGAGAGGAGAGGTGGGAGGGAGGAGTTGGTGGGGGTGCTGCTGGGCTCCCTGGGGACTGACCCTACCCCACTCTACCTGCCACTCTGTATTCTCCCAGTCCTGGTCCCTCCTGCTCTCCTCCCTCCCTCTCACTGCCCCTGTGCTCCCAGGGACACAGTTTTTCATTTAAGCTGCAGCAATATCTGCTCAGGCAATCATCTCTCTCCCTCCCCCTTCCTCTGGCAGCTTGTTGCTGTTCGCTCTACAGCCAGGACATATTTAAAAGGGGAGAAACTTTAAATTAAGTTTGGGAGAGTTTAAATGAAAGAAAACAAACTCTCACTATTATGGCTCCAGGTGGAGAATTGCAGGCTTTCCTTCATCTCGAGACAGGAAGAAAATCTCAAGGTTTTGCTCTTCCCCCTCCTCTGACACCCCCACAGCCCCGCCCCCTCCAGCCGCCCAGGTGCCAGGTTACTGGAGGGAAGCGCAACCCCATATCTAGGTGGCTGAGAATTTTCCCAGCTCCCTGAGGGCAAGACTCATGCTCACCTGGATTGAGACGGGCTCACAGCCTCCACGGGGTAGGAGAGTCTCTCTTTTGGGGAATGGAGCAGTGAGGCTTGGAAGGAACCACATTCAGCCTCTACCTGAGCTGCCTGGGTCCCCTATCTTCCAGCAGCCTGTTTAATTTGGGAAGTTCCAGAAAGATCTCCTGGGCTAGGTGAGTCTCTAATGAAGTCATCCCATGTGCTCGGGGGGTTGAGAGGCAGAAAAGAAGACCCAGATTATCTGGCTGGCTCCATTTCTTCCTCCACTCACTGCCACCTCTTCTCCCAGGGTGGGCTGGGAGCATGTGCAAAGACATTTGTCTGCCATGGTCTGGAATACGGACGGCTCTTCACCATGCCAGGAACAAGCTTCGAGTTTTCTCTCTCCTCTGCTTTCCCTCTGTCTCAGTCTCTTGGGAGCACAGACTTGTTTGCAGCAAACAAGCCAGGCAGCTTCTCTGGCATCTCAGGCCACATTCACACCTCCAGTCCCTGCCCCCTAAATCTCACCACAGGCATGGAAAGGAAAAGAGGGGAAGAGTGTTCGACCCAGTGCCTGGGGCAGAGCCAGCCTGACCATCCATCTCGTCGTCTCCTAGGGAAGGGATGGCACCTGCGCAGGAGGCAGCACAGACCCGCCCACCACACTGGGTGGCCTACAGGGGCCCCTACTGTATGAACACTTACTATGTTCAATACCATGAGTTTCAGTAACTTTGTTCCTTTTGTTCCTCACGATAACCCCCTGAAGCAGGCACTTTTAATGACCCCATTTTACAGATGAGGAAATGGAGACTTGGAGAAGTCTGGTAACGATCACGTTGGGGTTTGAACTCGGGTCTGCTGACCCCAAAGCTCTTAGTCACCCCACCTCTACCAACAGCAGGCTCTGCCGCGGACACGGGAAGGAGGGGACTGTCACAGCACACAGGGTGAACTTGAACACGTCACTTTGGTGTCTCTGAGCCTCAGTTTTCTAATACCAAGGGGAAGTGATGGTTCTCCATGGGGTTTATGAACGTGTCCCATGGGTGTGAAGGGCTGCATGGCCAAGACGGTGACTCTCATTTGCTGAGGGGTCCCGAACATCATTCCGATTCAAGGAAGGTGAAAAATAAGCTAGAGCTTGGATGTGTTGCCTCACAGGCAGACAGACAGACAGCCAGTCAGAGAGGAAATTTTGACAGTGGTGAGACATGGAGGGAATGGAAAAGCATTAGTATTAGTATTAGAATTACAGTGTAGGAATTTAACTGAGTTTTTAAAAAATATATATATTTTTAATATTATTCTGGTGATAAAAACAATCAATGTTTATTGTTGGAAGCCAGGAAAATACAGAAAAGCTTAAAGATGAAAGTAAAAATGATTCATGGTCCTACCATCTACCAATAGATACCATTAATATCGTCTTGTGTTTCCTTCCTGTTGTAGGCATACATGCAGTGTTTAGAGGTTTCTCTGCCTATGCCTGAGCTGAGAAGGCAGGGGTGCCTTCTCAGGGTGATGCACTAACGAGGCAGGGGACTCTACTAGTTTGCTTCCTCTGGGACTGAAGTGTGTCTTGGAAGAAGAGGTATCCTGTCAGGAGAGGCAGGGCCAGGTCAGCATATGTAAACGCCAAGATAGATCTGGGTCTGAAAACCATCTCCTCTATTGGTAGCTACGTGAACTTGAGCCTGATTGCTAACCAGTGGGATGGGAGATAACGGTGGTGCCCATGTCCAAGGGTATTGAGAGGATTGAAGGAGATAAATAATACATGCAACAACGTACAAACAACTACAGTATTTTCCTAGCTAGAGGCTACCAGTGATTTCTCCGTATAGACAGTGACAGAAAAAGAGCAGATTTCCTTTGCTTGGAGCAGCTACTTGAGTTTTCCTTGGAGAAATGCAGCTATAAGACCAGGAGACAAACTCACCGAGAGGTAACATGACCTTCTGGTGCATGTACGTGCACAGAGGCAAGGTTGACCCTCTGAGGATTGCATGACCCCCTTGGCCCTTGAAGACTGGAAAGGAGGAGGGCAGAGACCTCAAGGTGATCGGAAACATACTAACAGAGGTGTCTGCTGAGCTGGGCAGTGCTGGTTATAGTTACCTTGAATGCTGGCCACTCAGAAGGTGCAAGTGATTAGCGGGAACTCGTTACAAAAGCTTTGAGCCAGATTGGAGAGGTGAGCTTTGAACAGCTCATGGTGGGTGTAGCTCAGGTTTTTCCATGTGCCAGCTGCATGGACTTCTGTGTGTGAGCCTGGGAAGGAGAGAGTGGACATAAGAAATAAAAGGAGCAATTTTACTAGAAACCCTATAAGACCTTGGGGGCATTACGAGCATTCCCTGGGCACTCCCCCACCCTCCGAGAGGATGATGATCTGCTGCCCTTCCCTTCTTCTGAGGGATGACTTCATCTCCTACTCCAACTCTGTGAGTCAAGAGGGAGTTGCCAAAGAGTATCCACCCTTCTAGCCACATGAGTGAGCATGGGACCCGAGTCCAGCTGGCCCTTCCCTAAGAATTTTTAAAGGGCACAAAGGAAAAAGAGTTGGTTCTTCTCTGAAGGCAAATTTAGGAGAAGGGTTCCTTGGAGTTTTGAGGCAACCTCCTCTATGCTGCGGAAGAAATCAGTGTGAATGGGATAGGACAGAGCCAGCGCATTGAGAGAAGCAGAGGTGAGAAACGGAGCATGGGGTAGGTTGGACAGATAAACAAATTCCTGGCTCCGATCATCCCTGCCATCCAAGCAGATCCCTCTACTCCCTATGGTTTGGTCACATGAATAAAAAAACTCTGCTATTCACCTAAGCTATTTCAAGTTTGGTTTCTAGAACTTCAAAGACCCGGTTAAGTTTCAGTACCAGATAATTCCAGTGCATCGATGGTGGGTCTGGATGGAGATCCTGGGAGTCCTGTGGGGAATGGTGCCTGTTGAAGAGGGGCAGAGGTGGTTTATCCAGGGACAATGGTAGAGATGTCCAGGAGAGGAGGCAATGCTGGGCAAAGAAGCAGGACCTGGCAGAAGTAGTAGAAAAGCAGGGGTGGGTGGAAATGGGGGCATGTCATATAATTGAGCAGATGTGTGAAATTTAACACATATACAATTGATGCAATCTAGTATTCTTTTTATTTCCACTTAACTTTATACCTTGGGCATTTTCCCTTAAAATTAAGTATTATTTGAGAACATGATTTTCAGTGACCATACAGCATTCCATCAAATGAATCTAACGTAATTTATTTAACAAATCCCCTAGTGTTGGAGGTTGAAAAGAAATTGTCTTCATTTCTTTCAGTTTAAATTTTTTTGTTGTTGTTGCTATTGTATCCTACACTGTTGGGAACCTCCTTGAAAATAAATCTTCATGCACATCTTTAATTATTTCCTTAGGAGAAATTGTTACAAATGGAATTGGTTTATTAAAGGGTATGGGATTTTAAAGCCTTTGATCCATATAAATAAATTGCCTTACAGAATTGTTGTGACAATTTACACTCCTACCACAGGATAGGAGGTTTCTTTTTCTCTGAATCTTGCCAGCTCTAAGCACTATGGTATTTTTAAAGGCTTGGCTTAAGATGATGGGCAAAAAAATATGTCTCATTGTTTTAATTTGCATTTCTTTTGTTTCTAATAATGTTGAAAATTTTTTATGTATTTATTGGATATTTGTAGTTTTCTATCGTAAATTCCTTATTCATGTCCTTTATACATCTTTAATGGGGTTTTCAAATTTTTCTTATTGATTTGTAAGAGTTATTCACCTTGCCTGTCATATATATGTTACAGATATTATTTCCTAGTTTTTTAGTTTGTTGCTTTAATTTTAATTTTATGATATTTTGATTTGCATAATGGTTTAAATTTTATGTTTGCAGATTTGTCATTCTTTCCTTTTCTCTTTCTTCCTTTGGAAAAAAATGCTTAGAAATACCTTCCTGTTCTAGTTTGTTAGCTGCCAGAACGCAAAATACCAGAAACAGACTCGCTTTTAAAAAGGGGAATTTAATCAGTTGCTAGTTTACAGTTCTTAGGCTGAGAAAATGTCCCAATTAAAACAAGCCTATAGAAATGTCCAATCAAAGGCATCCATCCAGGGAAAGATACCTTGGTTCAAGAAGGCCAATGAAGTTCAGGGTTTCTCGCTTAAAGTGAGAAGGCACGTGGTGAACAATGTCAGGGCTTCTCTTTCAGCTAGAAGGGCACAAGGCAAGCACGGTGTCATCTGCTAGCTTCTTCTCCCGGCTTCCTGTTTCATGAAGCTCCCCGGGAGGCATTTTCCTTCTTCATCTCCAAAGGTCACTGGCCGGTGGACTCTGCTTCTCGTGGCTATGTCATTCTGCTCTCTCTGAATCTCTCATTCTCCAAAATGTTTCCTCTTATATAGGACTTCAGAAACTAATCAAGACCCACCCAAATGGGTAGAGACACACCTCTACCTTATCCAGTTTAACAACCAGTCTTGATTAAATCACACCCAGGGAGATGATCTAATTACAGTTTCAAACATACAGTATGGAATAGGGATTAGAAGAAACAGCTGCCTTTACAAAATGGGATTAGGATTAAAACATGGCTTTCCTAGGGTACATAATATCATTTCAAACCAGCACAATTCCTCATTCCAAAGTCAGGTAATTATTCATCCATATTTTCTTCTTGGTCTTCTAAAATGTAGTAGTTTAAACCTACTTATCCCTCTAGAATTTATCTTAATGAGGGTGAGGTGAGGCTCCAACTTCTTTTCTCCCTAAATAGTCAATTGGTTGTCCCAGTATCATGTGTTAAGTAATCTATTCTTTTCCCACACATTTGAAAGGGTATTTTTCCACCCATTGAATTATTTTAAGTGATAGGATCTTTTCTGGGATTTCTGATAGGTTCCTCTGGTCTATTTGACTATTCTTAGGCTGAAATATAATTGAATCATGCTTTTTGACCCAAACCAGGCGTTCTTGTTTCTCAATAGAGAAATTTAATCCAGTTGTATTTATTGTCAAAATGGATCATGGAATTTTGCATTTTCATTTTGCGTTATGCCTTTTCCTTGGTTATGCTTTATTTTGTCTGTCTTGTCTGCTGCTGTATCTCCATGGCCTAGAATAGTACCTGGAAAAGAGTAGAAATTCAATAAATGCTTATTAAATAAGGAATATGTAAATTTAATGCAGTGGCTATTTAAATAAGTAAAGAGAGAATAAGTAATGTTGAGACAATCAGCTAGCTATTCAGAAAATAAATAAATGTAGATTCTACCTCATATCATGCACAGAAGTAAATTTCAGATTAATTAAAGATTTAATCTTCTAAAAAATCTGAACAAATAGAAAAAAATGTAAGATATGTTTTTAACTTTGGGATAGACAAGAGTCTCTTAAACAAGATACAAAATGTAAAAATCACAAGGGAAAAGATTAATAATTTCGTTTATGACAAAATTTAAAATTCCTTGTAAGGCAAAAGACACCATAAGTCAAACTGAGTAAAGGTACAGACTGGGAGAATATTGTTGCAAAATATATAACAGACAAAGAATTAATAATCAAAATATGAATGAGATCCCACAAATATAAAAGAGCAGTAAAACAAAATCTTTATAGTGGGGAGCAAGGATAGTCCAGTGGTAGAATTCTTGCCTGCCATGTGGGAGATCCGGGTTCAATTCCTGGTCCATGCATTTCCCCCCCCCCCAAAAAAAAAAACAAGCAAAAATAAGCAAATAAACAAGCAAAACCAACAAACACAGATACAAATACAAAAATTCAACAAATGGTGCTGCAATAAGGGATATTCACATGGAAAAATAATGAAATATGACCCTGCCATACAGCATACAAAAAAAAAACCTGTATAAAATAGGACAAAAAAATATGAATTGGCAAGTCACAGGGAAGAAATGTAAACATTATAAGTTAAAATTTGTTTTGGTAATCAGGGACAAGAAAACTAAAATAACAAACAGATTTTCTCTTATTTGGTTGGCAATATCAAGTGTTGGGTTGGCGAGGATATAGAGAAGAATTCACACATGGGAGGAGTGAGTGTAAATTGGCATTGCAGAAGGCAGTTGGACAGAATCCATCAGAATAAAAAATGCACATGCCCTTTGACTTGCAATTTCACTTCTTGTATTTATCCTCTGAGAGTTACTCTCACCCCTGTAAAAAGAGACAGGTATAAAGACATATCTTTCATTCCTGCAAGGTTAAACAATTGTAAAGAAACTTCCTATCTTTTTATAGAGGAAACATGAAATAAACCAAGGAACATCCATAGCAAAGTTTCTTAGAGTATTTGTGCTACAGACTTCTCTGGCAGACTGTTGAAGCCCACAGATTTCTTTTCAGGATATTTTTAGTGCATAAAATAAAATACATAGGATTACAAAGGAAACTAATTATATCGAGTGCAATCATCAAACTTTAAAAAATGTGATATATGTAATGATGCATTTAAAATATGTACTGAAGGGTATAATGACTGAGAAGCCAAAAGGTGGGCTGTTTTATATATATATATACACATATATATATGATGGAATATTGTACAGCTATGAAAAGGAAGGATGTTGTGAGGCATGCAACGAACTGAATGAAAATCGGGGACAATGTTATGCAAAATAAGCCAGAAAAAAGAGTGAGTATACTAAGTTCTCTTTCAAAGAATTCTTTTAAGAAAATTGGAGCCTAGATTGTAAGCTCTTATAGCAGCCACACTTAGTGCAAAGCTATAAGTGTATTTCTAAATTCTGAGACACTGAGCTATGTATATCAGTTGGTATTTCCCTGGAACTCTGAGCACCTCTGTGACACCTAATATTCTGAACTGGAGTTCACCAGCCCTGGTGAAAGTTAGCATTGCTACATACAATAACAGTTAAAGTTACGGAAAAAGAGATCAGGCGTCAATTAGAGATAACAATGAAGCCAATCGGGCTGGGACTGAGGTAAATCAGAATGCAGGGTAACAGATGACAGTGTATGTAGTCTAGAGCTTTACCTACTATATAAGACCAAAGGCAGAGAGGTCTCTTTCTAGACCCTAATTTTTCCTTAATATGATCTGTATTGTATTCCCAAAAAACAACCTGTCTGGGTAGTTCATTTAAACAACCCAAAACTCATGGAGCCTAGAATGAGAACAAGTCCTTGTAATTCTGCATAGCTTAATGTAATACTCAGATGCATCCCAGACTATGATGGGCTGATAGAGTCCCTTGAGGGACCGAAGCAAAAAAATATAAAACCCATCAAACCTTACCATCTGGGAAATCCCTGCTACCCTCTCAAAATTGGGGACTCCCAATAAAATAGAGCAAGCCCTTGATTTTGAGGCTTGCCCTAATGAAACTTATTCTTGTAGTAGAGAAGCTAAGACAGCCTAAAAAGAGGTCTAAGAGTTGCTTCCAGGAAACCTCTCTTGTTAACTCAGATGTGGCTTTTCTCTCTCTAAACCCAACTCTGCAGGGAAAATCATTACCCTCCCCTCAACGTGGGGCATGACATTCAGGGGTGAGGCTCTCCCTGACAATGTGGAACATGGCTCCTAGGGTTGAGTCTGGCCCTGGCACCGTGGGGTCCACAGCACCTTCCTGACCAAAGGGGGAAAGGAGTGTAACAAAATAAGGCATCCGTGGCCCAGTGAGTTTAAATGGAGTTGAGAGGCTGTTCTTCAGTCTACTCTTACTCAAGCTTCAGCTAGATATTGCTAATTTACATGGTCTGCCAAACCCCGACTGACACTATTACTGTTAACTCTTAAGAAGACCTATGGCTCTGAGACTCTATAAAAATTTTGTGCACTGAGTTTACTTTCCTGAAGTCTATAACTCCCAGAGGGTTCCTAGGCTGGATAAGGCCTAAAACCCAGAAGGGCCAGCTTCTCTGAGATTATCAACTAATTATATCTCCCTATCATTTTTTGTTGACACTCCTTCTGAACATGAAAAAGTTAGAATGGGCATTGTCCAAAGATCCCTAGAGACTGAGAAAAGGCTCAAGGTGGGGGTGGGGGGAGGTGTTATAATAGAGAAAATAAGATTTAACAAATGAGTATAACTGCTGAATTACTATACTGGCATTTCTTTTAACCTCCAGTGTTTTGGAGCAGCTAGAGAGAAAAATCTGAAATAGTGGGATGGTAACTGACAACGAACTCTGAAATCTGTTCTGTAACTATTTGTTGAAATGTACTTTGAAAATTAATGCTTTTTCTTTCTTTTCTTTGTATATATGTTACATTTCACAATAAAAACATTTAAAAATACAATATAGTCATATATGTGTTTGTATTAATAATTTTTTGTATTTAATAATTTAATGTCAAGATCTAGAGGCAGGCAAAAAAAAAAAAAAAAACAGGGTGGCTGCCGTGGCTCAGCAGGCAGAGCTCCGACCTGCCGTGCTGGAGGTCTGGAGTTCGATCCCTGGTGCCTCCTGCCCATATGCAAATTAAACAAAACAAAACAAAACAAACAAACAAACAAACAAAAAAGATCTAGAGGCAGAATATTTGAGGTTGAGATGACTGTAAGCAATATTCTGAGATACCTGCAATACCTGTAATCTGATATGAAAATATCTGTGATTTCTATTGCTGACAAGGTGCTAATTCTACTGTTGTTTGTTGCCTACTGCCTTAGTTTTCTATTGCTATTGTAACAAATTACCATAGATAAAGTGGCTTAAAATGATACAAATCTATTATTTTATATTTCTGTAGGTCAGAAGTCCTAAATTAGTGGGCTATCGAGATGTTTGTAGGACTGCACTCCTTTTGAAGGTTGCAGGGGCCAATCTGCTTCCTTGCATTTTTGGCTTTTGGAGGTTGCCTGCATTCTGTGGCTCGTGGTCCCGCCAAATTCCAACTCTGCTTCCATTGTTGCATCTCCTTCTCTGACTCTTCAACTTTCCCGCCTCCCTCTTACAAGGACCCTTGTGCTTACACTGGCCCATTTGGATAATCCAGGATAATCTCATCTCAAAATCTGTAACATAATCAACCTGCAAATTCCCTTTAGCCTTGTAAGGTAACATATTCACAGATTCTTCTGGGAATTTGGATGTGAATGCTTTTGGAGGGGCTGTTTCTCTACCTATCCACCTATATTCATAATTGAAGCAAATGCGAAGTTTCAGTTAGAGTTTAGTACAAAACAAAGATGTACAGTTTTCCCTCTTAAGTTCAGACTTCCTGAATTCTACCCGTAAGTCCAAGATCTACAATGTGGAATGCTCTCCAGCTGGTGAAAGGAATTAGGTAGATCTATAAGCATTAATATGAAAAGCATTATAATTTATACTGTTGAGCATAAAAAGCATATTGCAGAATAATATATACAGTATAAATCCATTCAACTATATTTTTTACAGCTTGATTGAGGTATAATTGATATACAATAGCAGGCACATTTAAAGGGTACAATTTGGTGAGTTTTGATTACTGTGATGTGAGTGTACACCATAATCAAGATAAACGGATCCATCATCCACTAAAAGTTATCTCGTGCTGCTTTGTAATTTCTATATCCTTTTCCCTGTCTCCACCCCAGGCAACCACTGATCTGCTTTTTGTCACTATGGATTAGTTCGCATTTTGTAGAGTTTTATATAAATGGACTCATAAAGTATAAACTTTATTTTCTGGCTTATTCCACCCAGCATAATTACTTTGAGATTCATTTATGTTATTGTGTCTATATAGTTCATTTCTTTTTACTGCTCGGTAGTGTTCTACTGCATGGATATATCACAGATTATTTATCCATTCACCTGTTGCTATGCACTTGGGTTGTTTCCAGTTTTTATTTTTTACAAATAGAGTAGCTATGAAAATTCATGTACCATTTATGCATAAGTCTTTGTATGGACATTGTGGTGGTTTGAAGCTGTATGTACCCCAGAAAAACATTAAGTTATTAAACTTAACCACATGTTATTAAACTTAACCCATTTCTGCGGATGCAATTTTATCGCAAATTGAACCTTTTGATGGTTATTTCAATTAAGTGTGGCCCACCTCAATCAGGATGGGTCTTAATCCTATTACTGGAGTCCTTCTAAGAGAATCAAACTCAGACAGAGAAAGTCACAGAAAGTAAGGAACTGCAATTGAATGGTACCCAGAAGAGAAGTGAAAGACCAGGAGAGGCTGCCAAGTGCATTGCCATATGACTGAAGAGCAAGCACCAAGGATCGCTGGTAGCCAGCCCCAGGATGCCTGTCCTCAGGGAGAAATCATCACCTTGATGATGACTTGATTTGTATTTTATGCTGGGGTCAAGATCATGAGCCATTCAATTCCCATTGTTTAAGCCATTCCTTTACATGCTATTTGCTTGAGCATCCAGGAAATGAAAACAGACATAAATACCTAGTGTATTAGTTAGGGTTCACTAGAGAAACAGAATCAACAGAGAACACTCGCAAATATAAAATTTATGAAAGTGTCTCATGTGACTGCGGGAATGCAGAGTCCAAAATCTGCAGGGCAGGCTGTGAAGACAACTCCAATGGATGAACTCCACAGGAGAGGCTCCCCAGCTGAAGCAGGAATAGAGTCTGTCTCTTCTGAATCCTCCTTAAAAGGCTTCCCATGATTAGATTTAAGCATCACTCATTGCAGAAGACACTCCCCTTTGGCTGATTACAAATGGAATCAACTGTGGATGAAGCTGACGTGATCATGATCTAATTCTATGAAATGTCCTCATCACAACAGACAGGCCAGCACTTGCCCAACCAGACAAATAGGTACCACAACTTGGCCAAGTTGACACATGAACCTGACCATGACACCTAGAGTGGAAAGGTTGGGTTGTATGCTGGGTGTATTTTTTTTTTTTTTTAACTTTTTGAGAAACTGACAAAGTTTTCCAAAGGGATTGTACCATCTTACATTTCCAAGAGTTCCAATTGCTCCATGTCCTCAGCAACATTCCAAATTGTCAATTTTTAAAATTTTAGCCATCCCAGTGGTGCATAATAGTATCTCATTTGCATTTTCCTAAATGACTACAATGTCGAGCATTTTTTCATGTGCTTATTTACTATCCATCCATATATCTTTTTTAGTTCAAATATTTTGTCCAATTTTTTGTTGGATTGTTTGTCCTCATTATTTAGTTGGTAGGATATATATGTTGTATATGTTTTATTAACATTTTCTTCAATTATGAAACTTGCCTTTTTACTTTTGTCACAGTGTTTTGGAGAACAAAAGTTTAACATTTTGTTGAAGTCTAATGAATTGATTTTTAAATAACTGATGCTTTTTATGTTCAATTTAAGAAATAATTGCAAGCCCAAGGTTATTAGGATATTCACCTGTTTCCTTCTGGAAGTTTTAGCTGTTACAATTGTGATCTATTCTGAGTTAAGTTTTTTATGTGGTATGAGGTAAGGGTCATGGTTCCCCCCTTTTTTTTTACATATAGATATACAATTGTTCCAGAGTCATTTGTTGAAAAAATTATCTCTTATCTGTCAAATCGCATCAGGATTTTTTGTTGAAAATAAATTGGCCTTGTATATCACAAATTTTAATGGGCATGCTTTCATTTTTATTCAGTTCAAAATATTTTCTACTTTTCTTTTGATTTCTTCTTTGACCTATGAGTTATTTAGAAGTGTGCTATGTAGTTTACAGATACTTGAGGATTTTCCAGAGATCTTTGTTACTGATTTTTTTAAATTTTTAAATTATTATTTTTTTTAAGAGAAGTTGTAGGTTTACAAAACAATCACGCATAAAATACAGGATTCCCATGTATCACCCTATTATTAACTTGCATTGGTCTGATACACTTGTTACAAGTGATGAATTCACATCTTTATAATTGTATTATTAGCTCTAGGCCATGGTTTAACTTAAGGATCACACCATTTGTTCTTTTTTTTTTTTAATATGCAATTTTGAGATATATTCACATACCATGTAATCACCCAACGTATACAATTAATGGCTCACAGTATTATCATATAGTTGTGCATTCATCATCACAATCAATTTTTGAACATTTTCATTATTCCAAAAATACAAATAAAAAAGAACACGCAAAACATCCCATGCCCCTTATTCTCCTCTATTATTTATTTGGTATTTATTTTGTTAGTCATCTGCCCATACATGTCAGTCATAAGGTTTTCACAATCACAGGGTCACCAAAAAGCTACATAGTTATACACTCATCATCAAGAGTCAAGGCTATGGGATTACAGTACAACAGTTTCAGGTATTTCCTTCTAATATTCTAACACACCAGAAACTAAAAAGGATAGCTATATAATGCATAGGAATACCCTCCAGAATGACCTCTCTTCTCTATTTAAAATCTCCTAGCCACTGAAACTTTATTTTGTTCCATTTCTTTTTCCCCTTTTGGTCAAGAAGGCTTTCTCAACTCCACAATGCCAGGGCCAGGCTCATCCCCGGGAGTCATGTCCCACGTTGCCAGGGAGATTTATACCCCTGGGAATCAGGTCCCATGTAGGGGGGAAGGTAATGAGCTTATTTGCAGAGTTGGCTTAAAGAGAGAGGCCACATCTGAGTAACAAAAGTGGCCCTCTGAGGGTGACTCCTAGGCTTAGCTTTTCCTTTACAGGAATAAGTTTCACAAGGGCAAGCCCCAAGATCAAGGGCTTGGCTTATTAAATTAGGAGTCCCTAATGCTTGCAAAAACCCCAGGATTTGGTGGGGAAGTTAAATATTTCCACACTTTCTCTAGTCCCTTAGAGAGACTTTGCAAATACTTTTTTTATTTTCTGCCCAAATTACTCTGGGATGTATTGGGGTATTACATTTGACCTGTACAAAACAACAAGATCTCATTCCCTATTCAAGGTTCCCTGTAATTATGTTGTTTGAATAATTTGACTATACAAGTTAAATTAGATAGTGTGCTACAGAAAACATATATTTTTAAAAAACTTTTTTATTGTATAGTATAACATGTATACAAAGCAAAGAAATAAAAAAAAGCAGTAGTTTTCAAAGCACTCTTCAACAAGTAGTTACAGGACAGATCCCAGAGTTTGTCATGGGCTATCATACGATCCTCTCAGATTTTTCCTTCTAGCTGCTCCAGAATATAGGAGGCTAGAAGGCATAAATATTTTTTTATCATCACAATTGACTTCTTTCCTTTTTTTTTGTGAAAAATGACATATATACAAAAAAGCCATAAATTTCAATACACAGCACCACAATTAGTTGTAGAACATATTTCAGAGTTTTACATGGGTTACAATTCCACAATTTTAGGCTTTTACCTTTAGCTGCTCTAAGATACTGGAGAGTAAAAGAGATATCAAT
>PVIY010044087.1:0-19916 GCA_004026745.1 Myrmecophaga tridactyla
TACTGTCTCATAGTTTTGAGGCTAAAAGTCAGTCTAACACAGAGTTGTCCGCAAGGTGATGCTTTCTTCCTGAAGACTGTGGCATTCTGGGGCCGGACCCTGGTGATCCTTGGTCCTTGGCTTTTCTGTCAAATGACAATGCTCGTGGCAACCTCCCCTGGCTTCTCTCTCAGGCTGACTTTCTCTCTGCCTATAAAGGACTCCAGTATCCAGATTAAAGCCCAATCTGATTCAGTGGGGCCATATCTTAACATTTTGAAGAGATCCTTTTTACAATGAATACACACCCACCAGAATGCAAACCAAGACCAAGAACATGTCCAAACTGGGGTAGAAATTCAATCCATGACAAGGGTCTAAGAGGCAAATGCATAAAATGTAATGATAAACCAGTGATTTGGGACTCATAATGTTTAAACATGTAATTTGTGACAAGAGCTACATAAAGGTGGTGGGATGGGAGAGTATAAGAACATAGTTTGTTTATAGTATCAAACATAAATTGATATAAAGCAAACAAGATTGTTTTAGGTTTCAGATGTTTAATTTAAGCCATAGTGATTATAGAGAAAATATCAAAGAATATGTAAGCTCATAGAGACATAAATTACAGAACAATTTGCCAGGATGAGGTACAGAGGGAATGGGGAGTTGATACATGATACATGTAGAGTTTCTGTTTAGGGAGATGGGAAAGTTTTGATGGTAGAGGGTGGTCAGGGTATTGCAGCATTGTGAGCGTGATCGATCTGAATGGCAGACTTGGGAGGGGTTGAGAGGGGAAGTTTATGTTCTATACATGTTCCCACAGTGAAAAAAGAAAGAACAGTAAGGAAACAATAATAATTAAATGTAATACATAGTCCTGGACAGGATCTAACAAGGAAGGAAAAAAGACTCAAAAGGATATTCTTGGGAATTATGAAAAAAATGGAATATAGACTGTAGCTTTATATCAAAGTTAAATTTCTTGAACTTGATAACTGCACTTAAAATGGTAGCATAAGTGAATATCCTTGTTCTCAGGAAATGTATATGGCTTTAAGTGTTCAAGGAACATGATGTATACAATCTAAACTCAAGAGTTCAGAAAATGGGTTGATAAATAAATAGCTAGATACATAGACAGTCTTCAGCACCCCTACTACAGAGCAACCTAGAGTTTGGGGCCAGTTTGCCTGCCCTCATTCCAAGAGAGGTCTGGTTGGCCCAATATAATCAAGGTAATCCCATATGCTGCTTCAGTTATCAGTTATCCACTAAGGGAGGAGTATCTGATGTAAATTGATCTGATTAAAGTAAAGGAAGAGAACTCTGTGTGCCGGTTGGAGGATGTTCTAGTTTGCTAACTGCCAGAATGCAATATACCAGAAACAGAATGGCTTTTAACAAGGAGAATTTGATGAGTTGCTAGTTTACAGTTCTAAGGCTGAGAAAATGTCCCAATTAAAACAAGTCTATAGAAATGTCCAATCAAAGGCATCCAGGGAAAGATACCTTGGTTCAAGAAGGCTGATGAAGTTCAGGGTTTCTCTCTCAAGTGAGACGGCACATGGCGAACACAGTCAGGGCTTCTCTCTTGGCTGGAAGGGCACATGGCGAATACGGCGTCATCTGCTAGCTTTCTCTCCTGGCTTCCTATTTCATGAAGCTCCTTGGGAGGCATTTTCCTTCTTCATCTCCAAAGGTCACTGGCTGGTGGACTCTCTGCTTTGTGGTGCTGCAGCATTCTCTGCTCTCTCTGAATCTCCCTTTCTCCAAAATGTTTCCTCTTTTATAGGACTCCAATAAACCAATCAAGACCCACCCAAATAGGTGGAGACATGTCATCCCCTAATCCAGTTTAACAACCATTCTTGACTAAATCACATCATCCAGGGAGATGATCTCATTACAGTTTCAACATACAGTATTGAATAGAGATTATTCTACCTTTATGAAATGATATTTTGATTAAAACATGGCTTTTCTTAGGGGGCATGCTTCCTTTCAAACCAGCACAGAGGAGAAATGCATTCTCCCCCTAGACATGAACCTGGAAATATGCAGCCCAATCTGCTGCCACTGGTCATGCTTAGGACAATGCTAACACCTCAGGAAGGGCCAGAGCTGAGAGAAGCTTGTGAAACAAAGCCTGACCCTAATCAAACTATATTTGAAGCCTGAATTTCCTCAGAAATTTTTAGTTACATGAGCAATAAAGCCTCTTTACTTTATAAGCCAATCTGGGTTGGATTCTTGAGTCCTTTTGAAGGAAAAAGTCCTAACACCAATATCCTTAGTCAAGGAGGCCTCTTAGTAGGTACTTTAGAAGGATACAAAATTGAAAAGGCACTGTAAATAAACTGAGGTCCTTTACATTATGAAATCTGAAGGAAAAAATGCAATGAATGCCATAAAAATGTAAACCAAAGTGCAGTATGACTGAGAGGATGGAGGAAACAGAAAAAATGACATTTAAAGTGTACTCTGAAGAATGAGCAGTCACAGGAAATATTGATATGTATGTGTCTCGGGGTGGTAGGGGGCAAGGTGCAGAGAATTTCAGAAAGGAGAATGGTAGAACCAAAGATACACAGGCAAGAAAAGTCAGGATGAGTTTAGGGGTGGGTTTTTATTGAGCATTTACACCCATTATCTCTTTTAACCTTCTCAAAGAAGTTACTATTATTATTGACATTTTTTTTTCTATAGAAAACTGGGACACAGAGAAGTTAAACAACTGTTCCAAGGTTAAACAGCAAGTAATTGCAGAAGCCAGGCAGTCTGACTCCACATTTAACCACACACTATACTGCCTTCCCGGGTATTTCAAGAAGCAGTTAATTTGTCTTCCCTGGGTTCCAGGACAGCTCTGCACAACCTCTACACACAGTAAATGTTGAATACCTTTATTAGGTAACCAGTGACAGGTTTGCAAAGATGAGGTAGAATTAGAGATATGTCCTTGCCTTCAACAAATCCCAGTTGAGTTTGTATAAGGCTGAAATATAAATAGGGAAATCTCACTCACATATAATAAATAAATAAATGTTGCTAGAATAGTCTTGACGCTGTACCTTTCTTTGAGAGGGCTCCGAGGCCCTTGGGTGCACCCTCTCTTACCATAAATTCTGATAACAGCCCCTGGGTTATGACCCTGGGGTCATCTGTCTTTGTTTTGCAAGGTCCCAGGCCCTCGGCTCTTCTGATCTTATCTGAACTGACCTATCAAGTGTTTCTGAACTGGTAGTCTTTGCAGGAGCTCCAGGTAGGATGCTGAGCACACCAGCAGCTTTCTTCCCTGTCAGGCTGTGGCAAGCCTTCACATCCCTTACCTCAGTTTCCCAGGCTGCTTCTAACCCTGCAGGGAACCTTATCTGGTGCCTCCAGGGCTGAGAGGGCTTGTACTGGAAGGAGCACCTTGCTCTGCAGGGTATGAGATGAAAGACTATTAGAAGGAGAGTGTTCTCCTAATACATCGTCAGCGCTCCCTTGGTGAAGGGAGCAAAATGAAACATTAATTTCTGCTTTTCACATGAAGTAATTGTGTTGCGAAGAAGGGTCAAAAGTGGTTATTTACGCAAATATTAAGGACACTCCAGGTAGACAGAAAGTATTCCCCCTCTCCAAATTTCTCCCTCCAGAAATTAAATTTATACATATATTTTCCTATACACCAGTGCTTCTCAAATTTTATCAGCACCACCCCACCCCGGAGGGCTTGTTAAAAGCAATTGCTGGACCCCCACCCAAAGTTTCAGTTTCATTCGGCCTGGGGTGAGGCCTGAGAATTTTCATTTCTAACAAGCTGCCAGGTGCTGCTGCTGCTAGGTGATTTGGGACTGCACTTAGAGGTCACGAGCCACACGGTTGCGACAAGTCCTTCTACCCCTTTATCTTGGGACATTCTAAAAGAAGGCTTTAGAATATCTGTGGTTTGACAATATGATCTCTAAGGCCTGTTCCATAGTGAGATTCTGTGGTGAGGATGTCCAGTCACCAACTTATTGAGGTATTTGTTTTCTAAAGGCCAGTTGTGTGTGCCTCATGAAACATTTTTCTAAAAATATTACAAGTAGTGCTTGGGGGTCCCAGTCCAAATCACAAAAAGCCTTTTTAACCCACACCTTACCTCAATTAATAGCATTATTTCAACTACAATTTACTATAAATACCATTTTCCCTTTGGTTCAGTGCATCTCATCTTCCAACTTAAAGGGCAGCTAACGCACCTTAGCCTCACTGAGGCTGCCCAGCGTGGTGCAGGGAGGGCGGGCAGGCGAGGCATCATGTTTATTCATTTACAGTTGCCCAGAAGAGAGACCTCCTTTTTGAATTGGAGTTCAAAGGGCAGTCAAAGACTGCTTGTTTGTTTTCCTTAAGTCTGAGTCAGGAATCAAGGGCCTTCTACATGGCTGTCCCTGCGCAGGGGCAAATGCCAGCGATGAGCCTCTGGGGCCAGAGCAAGGTGCTGCCTCACCCCAAGCGCTTAGTTAATTGACGGCAGATCAGGCTCAAAATCCACGCCTTCCGATTTAGGGTCCGGGATGGAGTGAGTTTATGAGATTTTTGTTGTTTTAATTAAATTGTAGACTCTCAGCATGCCTATCATGGTTGTCCGGGCACTTCTAATCTCACACATTAGTGTGGCCAAAGCTGGCCCTTTCAAGCCATGAAATGTTTCAACCTGATCCGGCTGCTAAGGAAGGAGTTAGCATTTTATGTGTAATATAACTCCGGCTCTTTGTACATTGGATTTTTCATTCCTGGAATTACAAGCCAGGAGTGGTTTTATGATCATAGCAGGTTTAAGCCCTATCTGGTTAAGGTTGGCTGGATTATTCTACTGGTCTTTCCTGTTGGCAGGTGATGATGTTTGACTTTTCCCAGCACACCTGAGGTATGCTCTAACAGCGTCTTCTTGTGATTTACTGCTTAATTATAACAGTATTGTTTTCTTTTCTTTTCTTTTCTTTTTGGCATGGGCAGGCTCCAGGAAACAAACCTGGGTCTCCGGCATGGCAGGCAAGAATTCTGCCACTGAACCACTGTTGCACCGCCCTGCTTAATTATAACTGTATCCATGTCTATCAGAGTTGGCAAATGCATTGGAGCACTTTTCCTTTCATGTAGCATAAGGACTTATAGCTACTGATACAAGGAAGATATTCTTGTGGTTAATGAATTATTTCTAAAGCACTATCAATCCAGGTCAAACAAACAAGGATGCAAGAATAAGGCAAAGTGAAAAGAGAAAGGAAGCTTGCTATGAAGGAAAATAGAAGCTGCAGAAGGCCTGAGCTTAGTTGTTGAAGTGACATTCTCTAGTGTGGGTCACCACAGACCACCTGAGCTACTCTAAGAGAGAGATGTTGAATCCATAATGATTCATGAAGAATAGAACTCAGGCCAAAATCTGTGTACTCAGACCAAATATCTCTGTGATTTGCAGTTACTTTGATCAGAAGATTCTAATCCAAGGAACTACAGGCAAAACCCTGACACCCGAGCGCCCACGAGTGAGGCTCACACAGGTGGTAATGGCAGAAGTGGAGCAGAGGTAACCTGTCTAGAATTCAGCATTGCCTTGCTTGAATGACAGAAAGAAACATCTTGGTTTTATTTTTTCTCAGGAAGCCAAGAGATTGCTATGTTTGGATTTTTAATACCGCTAACCTTATGTTAGAGCTAATTTTCCCTGAAAAATCCCAAGCAGCGCTGGGAAGTCATCACTTAGCTACCATCAGAGGAACAGCCCTCAAATCTCTTCCCAATCCAAGAGACCCAGGAGGTGCCAGGAAATTTGGTGTGAGACTTTGAAAGAGTCACAGGGATCATCATAATAATTCTGGGTTCTTATAAAGCTCCTTTCATCTGGAGATCTCAAAGACCTATATAAACAGTAATTATTCCTGCAACACCTTTTGGAGGTAAGTAGATATTAGGATCCTATTAACCTCTTACTGATGCTTCTTCTATAGCTGTAGACATCAGGTTTCATCCATTATTTGCTTTACAAAAAATGTTAAGTATTTTCCCCTCTGATTTTTAGGGAAAATGAACTTGCCTATTAAGTATGTAGTTCTGTGCCAAAGTCTGTGGGCTGTCCAAAGATCTGCCTAACACAGCCCTTGACCTCAAGGAGTTTATAGTCTATTGTAAAGATTAGACACATGCATATAACTAATGATAATACAAAAATTGTTACAAGGCAGTGCATCTTTAATGCAAAATGAGAGGTTTCATCGGAAAAGATCACCATGGATGCAGGTAGCTTGGGAGAGCTTCATGAAGGAGAAGAGATGTGGAGCATATCTTCGTTATTCTCTGGGTGTCTATGTGTATGCAAGTTTGTGTACATGGACATGTGCCTGCATTCTGGGAAGGGATGATGGCATGGGCAAAGGTACTGAGGTAGGAATATGTATGACTTGTTCAGAGGGCAGGTAGCCTGATATTGCTGGAGTGGGGGGAAATGGTGAAAGATAAGATTGGAAAACTAAGTACATTGGCACCAAACAGTAAAGGGACTTGTGCCAGTTTGAATCTATTGTGTACCTCAGAAAAACCATGTCCCTTGATCCTCATTCGATATTGCTGGGTGGGATCTTTTTTATTGTTTCCATGGAGATATGATTCACCCAACTGTGGGTGGGAACTTCTGATTAAATGGTTTCCATGGAGGTGTGTCTCCACCCATTCAAGGTGGGGTTGCTTACTGGAGCCCTTTAGAGCAAACCATTTTGGAAAAAGATTTAGAGCCACAAGAGCCACCAGAACCGATAGAGCCAACAGAACGGACAAAGTCCAGGAGAAGCCATTGAAGAAAAAGCTGGCAGATCTCACCATGTGCCTTTCTAGCTGAGAAAGAAACCCTGAACATCATCAGCCTTCTTGAACCAAGGTATCGTTACCTGGATGCCATAGATTGGACATTTTTATAGTCTTGTTTTAATTTGGACATTTTCATGGCCTTAAACCTGTAAACTTGCAATTTAATAAATTCCCCTTTTAAAAAGCTGTTCATTTCTGGTATGTCACATTCCAGTAGCTTATAAACTAAAACAGGCCTTAATACTCAAGATTAAAATTCTCAAGAATTTTGACTCTTGGGATGTTCCCAAATAAATTTTGCATAGTTTATGTGTTATGTATAGGAAACTGGCTCGTCTGAAGACTCAAAGCTCATGCTTGACATGAAATAATAAAAGAATGGAACTGGTTGCAGGAAAAATGAAGTAGGATGGTTTAGAAGAGATGACTTAGCTAGAGTGATGATTTTAAAAGTATAGTTCCTGTACCTGGGAACTTGTTAGAAATGCATATTCTCAGTCTCTGTGCAGACATATTGAATTAGAAACTCTACAATGGGACACAGCAATCTGAGTTTTAACCAGACTCTGTTACATAAACAATTTGGAAAGAATTGTAGAGAAACAATTCTTTTAGCTGGCTCAAATATAGCAGAATTATCTCCATCTATTTCATGCTCTCTATATGCAGAGAACAAACTATTTAAAAAGTTGTTTGAATGAAAGCTTTCTTTAAAATTTTCATTCTGTTAATTTTAAACTTACCCAAAAGTAGAGAGAACCATACAATAAACTTCCATACTTCAGTATGCATCTCTTAAAAATATGCATATGTTTTTTTTAACCCTCTGTCCCCACCCCCCCATTTATTTATTTATTTATCCATGTTTTTTACCCATCTGTCCATACCCTGGACGAAAGGAGCAATAGCACAAGGTTTTCACATTCACACAGTCATATTGTAAAAGTTATATAGTTATACAATCATCTTCAAGAATCAAGGCTACTGGAACACAGCTCTACAGTTTCAGGTACTTCCCTCCACCCACTTCAATACATCCATAAACTAAAAAGGGGTATCTAATAATGCATAAGTATAACCTCCAGGATAACCTCTCAACTCTGTTTGAAATCTCTCAGCTACTGAAACTGTTATTTTTGTCTCATTTCTCTCTTTCCCCTTTTGATCAGGAAGGCTTTCTCAATCCTTTGTAGCTGGGTCCCAGCTCATCCCGGGAGTTCTGTCCCACGTTGTCAGGGAGGTTTACACCCCTGGGAGTCATGTCCCACATAGAGGGGAGGTCAGTGAGTTCACCTGCAGAGTTGGCTTAGAGAGAGAGAGGCCATATCTGAGCAACAAAAGAGGTTCTCTGAGGGTGACTCTTAGGCCTAATTTTGAGTAGGCTTAGCCTATCCTTTGCAGGGATAAGTTTCATAGGGACAACCCCCAAGATCGAGGTCATGGCTTATTGATTTGGTTGTCCCCACTACTGGCAAAAATATCAGAAATTCTCCAAATGGAAGTTGAATATTTCTTCCTTTCTCCCCATTCCCCCAAGGGGACATTGCAAGTATTTCTTTATTCACTGCCTAAATTACTCTGGGATATATCAGGCATTACACTAACCAGGACAAACCAACAAAAATCTCACACCCTATTCAAGATTCCATGTACTCACAGAATCTTTGCCTTTTACACTGATTATTTAGAAAAAAAATTTTTTATATTTTTTCATTAAGGGTCTAAGAAAACATTGTTATTTTAGACTCATTAACTCTTTTCTGATTTTGACCATAATTTCCATTTTTATAAACTCTCAGAAATTATTATATTAGTTCAGGCTTTGTTCTACATTTTTTTCATTTTGTAACAGTTATTCATTTTATCTTAAGATAAAACTATTTTTTCTATTAATAAAAATATGTCTTTTATATAAAAAAAAAGATTCCATGTACTTATGGTGTTCAACTAAACTGACCATACAAGTTAAATTGGGAAATGCACTACCCAAAATATAAATTCTGCACCCAATATACATCTCTCCCTTTGGTCTCACACAGAAGTTGAGGTTTTAAAATATGCATGATATCATCCTTTACCGGGTATTCTGATTTACATTAGTCCTATCCAGATCAGCTTCCTTCATGTCTCTACTCGAAGTCAGATCCCTTTTTCAAATATTTAAGTAGTTCCTGTATGGGGCACTATTGATTTTCATAGTTTCAAAGTTCTAACTCTGAGTCTCAAGTGTCACATAAATACCCAAAGTTTCTGGAAACGACCAGGTTATACACAAACAGCTCAGTATCTCAGAATTTAGAAATAGCAGTTACAACTCCTGAATATATGTAACTGCTGTAAGAACTTACAATCTAGGACACTTTACAATAGACCCCAACCTGAAGACCCATGCTCTTGACTTTAGTTCACCAGATTTTGATATTTTAGTTAGTCCATATGAGTGAGGCATGATAATATTTGTTTTTTCTTGTTCCTGACATTTCATTCAACATGGAGTCCTCAAGGTTCATTCACCTAGCTGCATGCCTCACAATTTTTAGGCTGATCAGTAGTCAATTTTGTGTATATACCATAGTTCCCCCTTCCATTCCTCAGTTGTTGTACCCTTAGGCCACCTCCATTCATTGTGGATCCCCGAACACTATTGCCATAAACATCAGTGTGCAAAGGTCCATTTGTGTCCCCACACTCAGTTCCTCCGGGTATATACTGAGCAAATACTGAGGAAATATTCAACTTCTGCATTTGGAGAATTTCTGATATTTTTACCAACAGTGGGGACAACCAAATCAATAAGCCAAGACCTCGATCTTGAGGTTTGTCCCTATGAAACTTATCCCTGCAAAGGACAGGCTAAGCCTACTCAAAATTAGGCCTAAGAGTCACCCTCAGAGAACCTCTTTTGTTGCTCAGCTATGGCCTCTCTCTCTCTAAGCCAACTCTGCAGGTGAACTCACTGACCTCCCCTCTACGTGGGACATGACTCCCAGGGGTGTAAACCTCCCTGACAACGCGGGACAGAACTCCCAGGATGAGCTGGGACCCAGCTTCAAAGGATTGAGAAAGCCTTCCTGATCAAAAGGGGAAAGAGAGAAATGAGACAAAAATAACAGTTTCAGTAGCTGAGAGATTTCAAACAGAGTTGAGAGGTTATCCTGGAGGTTATACTTATGCATTATTAGATACCCCTTTTTAGTTTATGGTGTATTGGAGTGGGTGGAGGGAAGTACCTGAAACTGTAGAGCTGTGTTCCAGTAGCCTTGATTCTTGAAGATGATTGTATAACTATAACTTTTACAATATGACTGTGTGATTGTGAAAACCTTGTGCTGTTGTTCCTTTCGTCCAGGGTATGGACAGATGGGTAAAAAACATGGATAAATAATTAAATAAATAATATGGGGGATAAGGGGTAGAATAAATTGGGCATATGGAAATACTAGTGGTCAATGAAAGGGAGGGGTAAGGGGTATGGGATGTATTAGTTTTCTATTTTTTTATTATTTCTTTTTCTGGAGTGATGCATCTAAAAAATGATCATGGTGATAAATACAGAATTAGTGATGGCATTGTGAATCTTTGATTATACACCATGCATGACCTGTATACATGTGAAGATTCATTGATAAAAATTTTTTTTAAAAAGAATATGTTTAGAAGATATGGAAGGAGTCTTAAGATAGTTAATCAAATGTTTAGATACTGAAAATGGATTTTTAAAGTTGACTTTTCTTAACAAATCAATTTTTCTGATTATATATAAGCATGTATAGATATGACACATTTTAAATGACAGAAACCATGATATGTATAAAGTAGTGAATTTTATTAGTATATGCATAAGATGTGCACATAATATATATAGATACTTTATACTCTTGTAATTTTAATTTTGAATGTCATGATAAAATACAGGGAGTAAATCTGGTGCAAAATTGAACTGTCAACCACCTCTTCAAATCTGACACACAGGCAGTGGGTTTTTCATTTTCTTTCTTAACCTTTTTTTGCAGTGAGAGAGAATCTATCCCTCTCTCTTGTTCTCATCACCTCATCTTCTACTTGCCTCCTCCCAGCTTTTCCTTAGGCCATTTCACAAATGTGTCGGTTTATGATGTTTTATTTAGGTTGGTTTGTAAGGTTGGAAATATTATCAACAAGTTGCTAAACTGTAAAGTAAAGTAGATGTAGAGAAGACAAGAACAATTCCAAAAATAGTTTTCTGCCTCTCTGTGTTTTTGTTCTCCCAGTAATGAAGCTCACTGCCTTTAATTATAGTTTGAGATACTGTGTTGAAATATTTAATCTCTGAGTAATGACTGGATTTTAGTTTCCTAATTGGCATCTGTGTATTTAGCAGCTCTGCCAAAGCCTGAATCTGAAAATAAACATGCAAAACAAGATGCAGACTATATGTAAAACACTTCTGATACCTGCCACCTTAGCTCCAGGGCAATAATGTAATAACAAACAAGGGAAGGATCAATATAAAATATTTGATAATTCCACTTTTTTTAAATGTGTGGCTAACAACCTATTAAAGTTTACAAGTCAAACAAACAACAATCCGTGTATGATCAGTGCATGGTGAAGGGTAACTGTAGCCCTAGAGAAGCTCCTGAGCTTAGGAACACGTCTTGCTCATTCTTGAATGATATTTCAGGTACTTGGGAGTTGTTCCCAGGATGCAATGCTCCACCCACAACTGGGTGACATTTAGAACCTTGTAAAACCAGCTTGAAAGGACTAAAAGAATAGGTTAGGTAGAGAAGTCATTGGCTTGTACTCCATCCACCAAAATTTCTTTGTGTTTTCCTAGGTGGATAACCCACCAGAGTTTCATTTGGGCTTCATCCCTCCATTATTGATAGCTTCATATTGTTTGAAAATTTTTGATGCCACTCATCATTTGCAACAAACTTCGTTGGTTAGTCCATGACACACAGTGTGAGCATGGGGCCTACAAGCTTACACTCCCTGAATAATGCATGTTTCCTTTGGCGGTGTTTAGTCAGCCTAAAGTTACACATGGGTGAAGGTGGAGCAAGAGGTGGAATTACAGAACCCAGCTGTTCTACCCATTGACAAGGTTCCTAAGATGACATGCTCTGTAGGTGACTGGACAGAATTGCCCTTTCAGTTGTGGAGAGGTAGAAGAGGTTCTGATTTTCCTGTTCAGTTGATATGGGGAAACAGATCACCTGTGTGTCTGACAGCTGGGTCTTAAGCATTTCTTTCTCATGACAGGGGATAACCAGTTACAATAGGAGCCCTGGAGCTCCATATTCCCCCCAAAGGCCATGGTGTTCTCAGTTGGTCCTTGTTCCTCTGAAAGTGAAAATAGCTCTTATTCCAAACATAAATAACCTTGCATGAAACTAAGATGGGAACTTACTGTGGTGGCAAGGTGATGCAGCGAGTGACTAAACAATGCCACTCCCAAATGCTGAGTCATCCTGTGGTTAAGGATCAAAGCAAAGCCAACTCTCACTGCAGGCCTCTACCCACAACTAGATGATGGTGAAGCCAGGTGACTAAGCTGGGGTCTCTGGGATTTGATCTTTACATCTGCAGTCTCTTCCAGGCACAACCCAGAATCAGAACTTTTTACTTTTTCCAAATTCAGGTAAAAGCGGACAAATCTTGTCTCAGACACAGTGCTTTCACTTAGTTATCTCTACTACTCCATAGAATGGAAGAGGAAACTAAAACTCAGAGAAGTAACACACAGCCAGGAAGTGGTAGAGCCAAGTGTGGAACCGAAGTCTGTTTGATTCTAAAGGTCATGTTTTTTCCACTTCCTCATATTCTACACACTCAAAATAAGTACATGTTTTATAGATAACAAACACTGTCCATCTACACCTAAGCAGAGATAGGTTCCACGAGTGGTGGCGCTCATTGGGCCAAACTGGTTCTAGGCAGAGATGACAAGTACATTGATGACAAGAGATCAGAAGATCCCTTCCCTCTTAAGAATAAAAACCTTCATTCTTGGTCAAAAATGTTGAGCTGACAATGTTTCTTGGACCCTTTGTCAGGGCAAAGTAATTAATTCTCAATCTAGAGAAAACAGGCTGGCATTATCATTTGGAAAAAAATTTGCTTTGTTTTTATGCCCTTTCTCTTTGCATCTGGAAGCAACTAATCTTGAAGGTTTCCTCTTCTCTCTTCCCCTGTGTACAACACACCACCAAGTCCTGTGGACTTCTGAAGAAGATCCTCTCCTCTATAACAAACTGGGGAAAGTGGGGGAAGTGTCCCAGAGAAGCCAGAGGAATTTGCGCACCCTTATTATTCTGTGGTCACAACTTAGAGGCACTCTGAGCCTCTTAACCCAAAGCTTCACAGCATCCCGCATGACACGACTGCTCTGCTCAATCGGATCAAAGTACAGCACCACGTCTCCAGAACCAGGTGGGCACAGGAGTGGCCCCCCGCCTTTCCACCTGCTATATTTTATTTTCTGGTCTCTAAAGGCAGAGGTTAGCTATTTTTATCCTGTATTGATGATGCCAGCAGGTGAGCCCACGGAAGCCAAAGCATAGCGCCCTACTGCTTTGATAGCTTCTGGTCCTTATTGTTGCCCCCCACCCACCCCTGTTCTCCTCTGGTATTTGGAGTGACAGTGAGAAAAGAGAAAAGGAGCTGATTGCTCTTGCCACACTGAGACAGAATGAAAACGGCCTTGGTTCCCTCCTGAATACACTGACTAAGGACCAAGATATTCTTGGCTTGAATGAAATTAAAGTGATTTAAATAAAAAACAGAGATATTTGGTTTTGGAAACTCTCAAAATAGAAGTCCCATCTTTATGTACACTAGAGAGGTAGCTTTTATTCACACAATCAGCAAATGCTTATTGAGAGCCTGCTATATGACAACCATGACAGGTGTTATAGATGCAATGGTGAGAAAACATGTACTGTTTCTGTTCTTAAAGAGTTTACAGTCAGTGAAAGAGATAAACATTAAACAACTAGGAACAAACTGTGAAATTATAACTCAATGGTACAATGTCATTTATATAATTTTAAAAACACAAAGGAACAAAACTACTGAGTTTTTAAAAGCACACATATAGTAAAAACATAAAAACATGAATGGAAAAGAAACAATATTTCTTTTGTTTTGTTCTTTTGTTCAATTACAAAATTCTTTTTTTCCCTCATTATTTTTTTAATTGACAAACCAAAACAACATACAAACATGAACATTCTTAACATACAAACATTCCATACTTGGTGTACAATCAATGGTTCACAATATCATCACATAGTTGTATATTCATCACCATGATCATTTTTTAGAACATTTGCATCACTCCAGAAAAAAGAAATAAAAAGAAAAAAGAAAAAAAATACATACCATATCCCTTACCTCTCCCTCTCATTGACCACTAATATTTCCATCTACCCAATATATTTTAACCTTTGCTCCCCTTTTTTCCTCTATCCCTTACCAATCCCTTTCATTGATCATTAGCATTTCAATCTACTCAATTTTTTTTTAACATTTACAACAAAATTCTTGATAGTAGTTCCTCTGAGCAGAGAGAGAGAGGAGAACAAGAGTAGGGAAGGGAACAGTGTTCAAAAGAGGTTTTAACCATATCTATTTTGTGTTTGATTAATTTTAATGAGAAAGGAAAAGATTTGAAATACCTACGGCTGAAAGTTGACATTTGTTAACATTGTTAATTCTGGGTCATGACTACGTGGGTGCTTGTTATATTGTTCTCTGTATTTTTCTCTGTTTGCTGTTCTTAAAAATAAATATATATTTGCAAATATTTCAGTTACAGCTATGGTTAAATGTTAAAAGGAAGAGGTGTATGGAACTCTGAACGTGTGACAGACTTGGAGTAGGTGGGTGGGGGGCAGCCGGGGAAGCTTCTCCAAGGAAGGAGCTGAGACCTGCAGATGTAGTTAGGAGGGCTTTCCACCCGCAGGGACTGTTCTGTCAGCAAGAGACACAGTTAGGGGACTGCTTTGGACTAGGGTGGTCACAGCGCTGAAGATGGAGAGAGACAGATGGAGACAACAGAGATTGAGGGAAGAAAATCCACAGGACTTGGTAATGCATTGTACACAGGGAAAGAGAGAAGAGGAAACCAGATGACGCCTGAGCATTTAACTTGCGCGACTGGATGGCTGGTAGTGTCACCTTGAGTTGTGGGGTGCTGAAGAAGCAGGGAGAACCATGGATTCTGTTTTGGATGTGTGGATGTTGAGATATCTCAGAGACTTTCAAGGAAAATCGGGGTATAGTTAACAAGAAAGTGGCAATAGATGCAGCTCCCAAACAGTGGTCATTTCTACTTAGCTCACCATTGGAGGACTAAAGCCTGACTGTCTGTTCTGTACACCTCCTCTGTCACAGTGTCCAAATTTTCACACACGGAGTTGGCAGTTTAGAGGACACAAACCTGCTTTATTATACAAACCTGCTTTATTACACAGTGAGGAATCTTAGGATGTCATCTGTCACTGAAATATCTCCAGTTTAGCTACATTTGACTAACATGTGAGGTCTGGTGTTTCATTTTCCTCTTTTGCAACCACCAGACCTGCTAAACTCTTTCCTCAATTCCCAGTCCTTGCTGATTTCAGGTTCCTTCCAGTTGTACACCCAAAAATTCAGCTTGACATAATTTAGCTCAACCTGTCTGGATAGCTCATTGAAACAATTGAAACACGGGGAGCCCAAAATAAAAATGAGGGTCTTTAATCCTATATACCTTAATATAATGCCTGGATATATCCCAGAATATATTAAGCAGATAATAAAAAAATATTGGCAAAGTTTCTTGAGGGATGGGAGAAAAAATATGGAACTATTAAACTTTACCACTGGGCAAACCCCTGATACTCTGTCAAACATTAGGGACATCCAAATCAATAGGCTAAGCCCTTGATCTTGAGGCTTACTCTTGTGAAGCTTATGCAGGTGGCGGAGAAGCTTAGCCTACCTATAGGAGTGCCTAAGAGTCACCTCCAGAGGACCTCTTTTGTTGCTCAGATGTGGCCTCACTGCAAGTGAAATCATTGCCCTCCCCCCTACATGGGAAATGACATCCAGTGGTGAAAGTCTCCCTGGCGACATGGTAGAGGACTCCCAGGGATGAGTCTGGCCCTGGCACTATGGGATCAACAATGCCATCCTAGCCAAAAGTGGGGAAAGAAGTATAACAAACAAGGTATCAGTGGCTGAGGAAGTTCAAATAGAGTCGAGAAGCTACTCTGGAAGTTGCTATTATGCAAACTTCAGTTAGACATTGCTACCTAACATAACTTGCCAAACCCGAACCAAAACCATTCCAGCCAACCCTAAAGAACACCTAGGGCAATATATAAGATTCTACAAAGATTCCATGCACTAGGGTAACTTTCCAGAAATCCATAACTTCCAGATGGGTCCCTGGACCAGATAAATCCTGAAACCTAGAGGGGCCAGCCTCTCCAGAACATCAGCTGGTTCTATCTCCCAAGCCTTTATTATGGACAGCCCTTCCAACATGAAAAAGGTAATTGGGCATAACCCAAATACCCTAAAGAGTGGGAGAAAAACAAAAGGTGATGGTGGAGTTATACAGAGAAGGTAGAGTTTAACAAATGAGTATGATTGCTGAATCATTATATTGATATTTCTTTTAGTCTCCAGTATCTCAGAACAACTAGTAATAAAAGCCTAAAATTATGGCATTGTAACCCATGTCAAATTCTGAAATCTGTTCTCCAACTAATTGTGCTGTGCTTTAAATTTATTACTTTTTGTATATATGATATTTTCACACAAAAAAGAAAAAAATGATAAAATATATATATATATATTCTGGGCAGGCCACAGTGGCTCAGCAGGCAGAGTTCTCGTATGCCATGCCAGAGATCCAGGTTTGATTCCTGATGCCTGCCCATGTTTAAAAATATATATATATATATATCCTCCAGTGTTCTGCAGCAGCCAGAAGGAACAATCTGAGATGATGGTGTGGTAGCCCATAACAAACTCTGGGATCTGTCCTGTAACCACTTGTTGAAGAATGGCTTTGAAAACTATTGCTTTTTTTTCCCTTTGCTTTGTATATATGCTATATTATACAATAAAAAAGTTAAAAGAAATTCAACTTGGAACTGCTTTTGTGTCTGCTATCCAACTTTAATATTGATTCCTACTATCTTGGGTTGAGTTGCCCCAGAATCAGATCTTAAGACAGGATTTGAATGGAACTAGTTTAAATAGTGGCCTTAGGAAGGTTGGGGCATAGGGAAGTAAGACAGGGAAGGGAAGGAAGCCAATTATTAAGAAAGTTACTGCTGTGGCAACTGCATCCAGAGCTCAATCCTACTGGGAACTCTGAGAGACAGTGTAGGACGCATCGTTGAGTTGTCTTATCCAAGGGACAAGGAAGCTGTGGAGCCTCCGATTCCCATCTCTCGCTGGCTGAGGTCTGCCTCTAGGAGTATGAACTCCCCAGCATGTCTGTCTTTCAGGTGGAAAGAAAGCTGTCAGTTGGAGAATTGCAGGTGCTTTACAGTAAGGCAGCCACTGGAATGTATTAGATCGATGAGTAATGGAGGGATAAGGGTTCCACAAGATTTGTTGAGCTCCTAGTGACAAACAGACTCTAAGGTGGTCCCTATGATCCCTGCCTCCTGGTATTTGTACCCTTGTATAATCCTCTCCCCTTGAGTGTGGGAGGAACCCATGCCTTGCTTCTAATCAACCGAATATGGCAAAGGTGATGTTGCTCCTACGATTACATTATATAAGACTCCATCTAGTTCACTCTCTTTCTGCCTTGCTGGCTTTGAAGAAGCAAGCCATCATCTCGTGAGAGGGCCTACCAGAAGCCCACATGGCAAGGAGCTGAGAGTGCCTCCAGCCAACAGCCGGTAAAAAGCCAGGCCGACAAACTGAGTGAGCTTGGAAGCAGATGCATCACCAGTCAGGAGTCCAGATGGACCTGAGTCCCGGCCAATGCTGAGATGACAGCCTTGCTGAGGATCAAGTCTGGACCGTGTCTGGACACCTGGGCCATGGAATAGAGAATAATAAAAATGTGCTGTTTGGGGCCACCAAGTTTGTGGTAATTTGTTACTCAGCAGAGAAAATGAATATACCCCTTATCCTATAAGCCTCCCATTTGAGTAAGGTGCTTCAGCAAGCCTGCTTTTCTTCTTATACCTTTACTCGTGTCCCCTGATCAGCAAGTTCTTTAGGTTTAAATAAATGCATTGCTTTTTTCTCTTATTTCAAAAGTAAGACATGTCTATCATAAAACATTTACAAAATAGATACAAACAAAAAGAAAATAATGAAATTCACCCAACTTTTCTTAGAGGAAAAAAGAAAATTCAAACTTTTTTTCCTGGGAGCTTTCTTTGTCTTTGATTATTTTAATTCGATTTTTTTCACCTCTGCTATGGAATGAAACTTTAATCAAATATAAATTTATGATTAGAAAAAGACTGCATTTATATAGTTTCCAAGTAGGAGCACACTCAAAATACTCATATAATTGGGAAGAGGAATTATTCCCAGAGGAAGAAGTTCCCATGGACACAGTGAAACAATTCTCTAATCTTTACTCATTCTACCCAAGTAGGAAAGGAAGTCTAAGCATTTGAGGCAGTTGATCCTGACCATTTTTTCAGTAAATAAACAGCATCTGGATTTAGAATGTAGGTGCTGGATTTATCAAGGGAGGAACAGCAGAGACAGACCAGTTCTCTGCATCCTCCCTTACCTTTTTACTTACCGTCCTTCTTCACCTCTGGGCAGTCATGAAACGGGCGGGCACCCGTGGGCTCTAAGTTCCCCAGGAGGCAGCCCCAAGGCATTTCCTCTGTTCCCACTTCCTTTCCAACTTCCCATCTTTCTGTTCCTCAAAGCAAAGCAGGTTTAATTCTACCACAATGGAGCATTCATGAGGCCATCTGCCAAGAGGCAAAGCTCCTCACCTTCCTGTTGCACTTTTGTTCCTTTCTGGAGAGTCATTGGGTGCTTTAGTTTCACTCATGGAGCAAACACTTCTTAAGTGGCTGCCTTGCGCTGAACTTCAAAGGGACACCAACGAGGGGCAGCCCTGTTCCCCCCACCCCAATGGGATGTAGTAGGGAGCTCTAGGTGTCCTCTGAGGGGTCTGATAGGTGTCTGCACTGGAGCAGGACAGTGGGACTGAAGGAGAGGAGAGGGTTGGTGGGGAGGAGGAAAGGTGGAAGATCCGGAAAATCTTTACAGAGAAGACAATTCAAGATAAATACTGAATAAAAAGACACAAGAGTTGTTCGAGTTTGCTAGCTGCCGGAATGCAATATACCAGAAATAGAATGGCTTTTAAAAAGTGGAATTTAATAAGCTGCTAGTTTACAGTTCTAAGACCGAGAAAATGTCCCAATTAAATAAGTTTACAGAAATGTCCAATCACAGGCATCCAGGGAAAGATACCTTGATTCAAGAAGGCCGATGAAGTTCAGGGTTTCTCTCTCAAGTGAGAAGGCACATGGCAAACATGGCATCATCTGCTAGCGTTCTCTCCTGGCTTCTGGTTTCATGAATCTCCCCAGGTGGCATTTCCTTTTTCATCTCCAAAGGTCACTGGCTCATGGACTCTCTGCTTCCTGGTGCTGTAGCATTCTCTGCTCTCTCTGAATCTCATTTCTCCAAAATGTTTCCTCTTTTATTGGACTCCAATAAACCAATCAAGACCCACCCAAATGGGTGGAGACATGTCGTCACCTAATCCAGTTTAACAACCAGTCTTGACTAAATCACATCATCCAGGGAGATGATCTGATTACAGTTTCAAACATACAGTATTGAATAGGGATTATTCTACATTTATGAAATGGGATTTTGATAAAACATGGCTTTTCTAGGGGGCATACCTCCTTTGAAACCCAGCACATTCCACCCTCTGGCCCCTAAAAAAGACATGTTTTTCCCATATACAAAATACATTAATTTCATAACAATATCAGAAATCCTTAAACCTTTCCAGTAACATTTCAAATACAAGATTAAAATCAGTATAAAGTCTCATCAAAGTTAGTTAAAGGCATGGACAGTCTAAGGCAAAATTATCCTCTGTCTTGAAC
>PVIY010044088.1:0-19924 GCA_004026745.1 Myrmecophaga tridactyla
CCCCCACTCCTTCCCTTCTCCTAAACGTCCTCCATGCTGCAGCTCAGGTCTGGTGCTTTGTCCAAACTCCCATATAGAAGAGAAACCCTCTTCCAATCAGAAAGTAAGGGTGGAGGAAGCAGAACTTGCCTTGAACAGGGCGTAGTCACAGCCAGAAGAGAGCTTACTGGCCAACTGGATGTGACTGTACATCCTGGAGAGAAACCCCCACCCCACCGTCTTTTCAGGAACTGATTCCAATTGGCATCGATCCCCTCACCTACTTACCAGGTTCCACTGCTTCCCCCACCCCCACCCTGCTACCATTAGGATGTCCAATTGGGCCTTTATTCACTCTGCACCCTCTACTGGGAATTTCAGCCCCATTTATCCTAATCCTCAAATCCCATCTCCTCCCTGGAGCCTTTCTGGACACCCACACCCAGGGAAGTCTGAGCCCCTGGGGGAGGGTTTTAGACCCGCCAGGTGGATCCCCTCCCCATTACACCCATGGACCCTCTGAAGCAGCCTCACCCTCCTCTTGCAGCTGAGACAGGCTCAGAGAGGGGAAGGAACTTGCCCATGGGCCTCAAAGCTATGGGGTGGCAGAGCCAGTGCCAAACCCTTGCTTCTCCCAGGAGGGCTGTACCCCCAACCCCAAAGGGCCCAGGGTGAAGCCCACCAGAACCCTGGCCCTCAGCAAATGGCGGGGCAGGCTGGCGTGGGCAGCAGCCCCCTGGAGAGGTGGGCACCACGGAAAGACCCCGAGCTAAGAGCCCCCTCCTGCAGCCTGTGCTGGGGCAAACACTCACGCCCAGAAGTCCTCCACGGTGTCAAACTTGGTGACCAGCTTCAGGTTGTCCCTCCAGGCCCGGGTGCGTTCATTCTTGAAGAACCACAGAGCCCACCTTTGGGGGCCGGGGGGAGGGTGGGGGCAGCAGGAGGCAGGGACTGGCAGGGAGCTTTAGGGGATGGGGTTGGGGACACAGACTCCCCCAAGGTGAGTGAAGTCTGTTATCCTGAAGGGCAGGGGGACAAGTGGGGACATCTGTCCCAGAACCTCAGCCAAGCTGAGGCTCTGGCCTTTCTCAGATGAGGAACTGGGACCCGAGAAAGCCACACACACCCCCAGGGAGCACAGAGGCCGGCCTGAACTCCAGGGCCCGCCTTACCTGTTCTGCAGGGGATGCAGCTCTTTCTGGACCTCCTCAGGCCCCTCGTCCCTGGCCATCTTCCTCAGCGACCCCGAAGCAGGGGGAAGGTCGGGAGCCTCCTCCTCTCCCACTGACACCCCCACCACCGCTGCCTGCTCTTCCTCTTTCTCTTTCTTCTCCTCCCACTTTCGGATTCCACCCTCAACCTCTCTTACCTGACCAAAGAGAGGAGTCAGGGTAGCTGTGAGCCCTGCCCCTCCCCTCCTCTCCCCTCCCTCCACCCCCTCTCCCGGGCCTACCCTGATCTCTCCAGACCTGTCCCTTGTACCAAGGGGGCCAGGCAGGGGTACATACAGGGCTGTTGCTGGCCATCCTGCAGCTCAGCCTCCAGGGAAGACCCGGCAGCCCCAGGGGGCCCTCAGCTGTGTGTCTTTAATCTGCCAGCGCCCCACCCCCTCCCCCCAGGGCCGGGGAGGGGAGGGGCCAGCAAGGGGGTAGGGGAGGGACTCAGAAGAGGAAGGGCTCTTCCTGACTTCTGCATTCAGGCCAGGAGCCAGGAATGCAACTGTGACCGGACAGGCTCAGTCCCTGCCCACAGGGCACTGGCACTCGGTGGGGACCGAAATCCTAAATAAAGGGTCAATATTAGGGGTCTAGCCCACTGAGGCTGTGAGGGTGACCCCGATTTGGACTCACCTCTCCACCCCCGAACATCGTCAACCAACATCATACAGCTCAGACATGCATCTGGTCCCCAAAAGCATCTGATTTAAAAAAAAAATCACTCACTTGGTAACATTTAAAAACAGGGAGATTTTATATTAAAAAGCCATGTTTTAAGTTTCTCTTGAAAATTTGAAAAGTTCTGGCAACACTGGGAGCCCCACCCACGACCCCAGCCCCACGCAGCTGAGGCTGCCCTTTGGAAGGTTCCAGGCAGCTCCTGCCTGACCTGAGGGCTTATACGCAGCGTCTCCTGGCCCGTCTGGGGGTTCTTGGCCTGGGTGTGGATGGCGAGGGGCAGTGTGGCATCACACGGCCTGGGTTCAAGTCCTGCCCTTACCCGGACTTCAGCCAAGGCACTGAACCTCACTGAGCCTCAGGTTCCCCATCTGTAAAATGGGAATGTTAATAAGCGTCGCCTCGGGAAGCTAGTTGTGAGAATGAAATGATGTAAAACACATAAAGTCCATGGAACAAAGCCTGGTTTGGTGCTTAATGAAAGTCAGCTGAGGGCTCCCCAGGGTGGGGGAGGGTGGAGGAAGGAGGGAAGGGGGACGAGAAAGTGAGGGAGGGGAGGAGGGGGAGGAGAGGAGCCTCCAGACACTCTTTCTGGGCCTTCTGAACAGCCTTCTTTTCTGAAAGGCCTAAAGCCCACCCCAATTCCCTTAAAGTTTCTCATCTTCCTTTGGACCACTTTTAGGGTTCAGATCTGTAAGCGAACCAGCCCCTCCCCCCAGCCGGTTGAAGAACCAGGCTTGGGGGAAGAGGTCACCAAGCTAGATTTGAAGGAGAAAGAGGGAGGAAGGCCCTTCCCAACATCCCCACATCCCCTAAGCCCCAGGTCTGTGCCAAGTGTGGGGCTAAGTGCGGGGATGCAAGAGTGAACAACAGTTCCATGGCCCCGGAGCTGAGGTCCAGCAGGAGAGCCAGGCATTCATCAGATAATCTCACAAAAAAAGCAGGTAATTACAAACACCCACCTCTGCAGGAAAGGAATTCGGGAATGGGAGAAGATAAAGTCCTTCACCTGCGCTGAGGACTAGAGCAGCTTGCATCAGAATCACCTGCAGGACTTGCTAAACACAGACAGCGGGGCCCCACCCCAAAGTTTCTGGTTTCTCAGGTCACATGTGGGACCCGTGACTGCACTTCTAACCAGTTCCCATAGGCTGCTGCTCCAGGGACCCCACTTTGAGAACCATTGGCCTAGAGGTGGTGTTTGGCCTGAGACCTGAGTGGGAGTTAACTAGATGGGTGGGGGAGAGCACCCCAGGGGGAGGGCATGCATGTGCAAAGGCCCTGGGGCAAAGTGAACATGAGGCAATGGAGGAAGAGAAGAAAGACCAGTGTGGGGGGATGGATTGTATAGGTCTTGAGCCTAAGAGCAGTGGGGAGTCAGTGAGTGACTCAAGTGGATGCAGGTGAGCCGGGAGGGAATCAGATTTGCTCTTCTCCAAGTACTCTGGGCTGCTGGGTAAGAAACATACCCTCTGAGCCAAGAATGGTGGGAGGAAACCAATCAGGATGCTAACAAAGTTATCCAGTGATAGGTGGGGGTGTCAGGGAAGATGGAGTCTAGGAGATGGGCTCAAGAATGAAGACAAAATAGTATTTGCTAATGGGCAGGCCCGGGAGAGGTGAGGGAGAGGGGGAGACTCCAGGGTTTAGGGATAACATGGTAGCAACTTTCAAGGTGTCCCAGTCTATCTATTTCTGTGTAACCAACCACCCCAACCTCAATGGCTGAAAACATTTATTTTGCACACAAATCCGCAACTTGGGCAGGGCTCAGTAGGGACAGCTCATCTCTGCTCCAAAGTGGTGTCACTGGGGTTGGCCCAAAGGCTGGGGCTATTTATGTTCACTCGCTGGGGGCATCGGCTGCGACAGTTCTATCTGGTCTCTCCACATGGCTGCTTGGCTTCCTTGGGACATGGTGGCTGGGTTCCAAGAGGAAGTGTCCCCAAGAGAGGGGAAATCAGAAGCCGCCAGTTTCTTAAGCCTGGGCCTGAAATCTGGCACAGCATAACATCCTCTGTTTACTGTATACTATCAGAGCCGTGGGGCCCAGATTCAAGGGGAGGTAGGGTGGCAAGTTTTAAAACTGCCAGGCATGGATAGAGGAAGTACTGGATAGAGGAGAACCAGGCTTGGGGGAAGAGGTCACCAAGCTAGATTTGAAGGAGGAAGAGGGAGGAAGGCCCTTCCCCAAGTACCAGGCATGGTCTTAGCTGCCTTGGAGCCATTCCTGGAGCCTGGCACAGGGTGGTCCCCCCAGCCATCTTCCCAACATCTTCCACATCTTCCAGCCTGGGGGCAGTCCCTAGAGACTGGGGTTGGGGTGACTAAGTAGAGACCGCAAGAGCTAAACTTCCTGGCCTTATTGGGGTCCAGCCCCTTTCCTAAGCTCACCCACCCTCACCCCTGACCCATCAAGTCTGACCATGGAAGACATTTGTACAGTAGGGTTGAACAAGCAGGGGGCTCTTAAATTCCAGTCCTGCCATTCCGATCCTAAAATCTCTTGAATCTGCCCATTGCTCTCCCACCCCACACAAGCCACGCCATCTCTGACCTGGGTCACTGCACAAGTCTCTCCTACCACTCTGCTTTCTTCCATGCCTGCCTCCCTGCAGAACATTCTTCCATGTGCCTCAGAGGGAGCATCTAAAACATTAATTTGATCATTTAACTCCTCTATTTAAAATCCTCCAGATACCTCGGAGGTGACTCAAAGTCCAGTTTCCAGGCCTGCAAGTTCCTGCATGATCCAGCCTCATCGATCCTCCAGCAGCCCAGAGTGGTTCCTGCTCATGGGCCTTTGCACCTGCAGTGTCTTCTGCCTGGAAGTTTCCTCCTGTCACTCTCTTTACATGACTGACTTCTTCTCTCTGTCCTTCAGGACTTGTCTCAAACGTCCCTTTCTCAGAGAGAGTCTCCTTAACGACCCTATTTAAAGAAGACCACTCTCTCCATACTTTCCTTAACTCATCACTCCATTTTATTTCCTCCTTAGCCCTTAGTGCAATTCATGCATTCATTCATTCATTCATTCATTCAGCTAGTCACTCAACAAACACTTACCTAGCAATTGCTACATGCCAGGCACTGTTTCAGGCACTGGGGGTTCGCAACCATGACTGAGATCGATGATTTCTCATCTTTGCTTCAGAGGGTCCCTCTGTGGCTGAGTTCCCTCTGCTGTTAGGACAATTGCTGCTTCATGATCTTGTCCAGTTGCTTGGCATTGAATATCAGATAGTGATATCTCTGGCCCCAACATTTTCCCTGAAGTCCAGAGGAGCATATCCAAATGCCTGCTGGAACCTGGGTATCTGTTTGGGATTGAATTGTGTCCCCTCAAAAGGGCCATGTTCGGATCTCAAACTCTGATCCTGGGGGTGTGAACCCATTTGTAAATAGTACTTTTGAAGAGGTTATCAGTTCAGGTGGGCCCAAACTGAAGGAGGATGGGCCTTAATCCAGGATGGCTGAGGTCCTATGAGCAAAGGAAATTGGACAGAGAAAGAGAAGCCTTGGGAGCAGCCAGAAACTGGAAGTCAACAGGACTCAGAAGAGAAAGGAGAAGACACTGTCATGTGCATTGCCATGTGACAGAAAAGCCAGGAAACCCCAAAGATTGCCGGCCAGCCAGAAATATGGACCCTGCCAGGAAGCCAGCCTTCTAGCCTGTAAAACCAAGAGTGAATAAATTCTTGTTGTTAATTCAACCCACCGTGTGGTCTTTGTTTTAACAGCTAGGAAACTGAAACGGTATCCAGTGTGCCTCTCAGGCTGATCACGTTCAAAGCTGAATTCTTTTTCTTTTTTTTCTTTTTTTAGACATAACCACATACAAACACGAACATTCTTACCATATGATCATTCCATTCTTGGTATATAATCAATAACTCACAATATCATCACATAGCTGTGTATTCATCACCATGATCATTTCTTAGAACATCTATATCAATTCAGAAAAATAAATAAAAAGAAAAAAACTCATATATACCACACCCTTACCCCTCCCTCTCATTGACTACTAGTATTTCCATCAACCCAATTTATTTTAGCCTTCGTTTCCCCTATTTTTTTTCTATACACCTTACTGCTCCCTTTCATTGATCACTAGCATTTCAATCTACTAAATTTATTTTTACATTTTCCCCCCTATTATTTATTTATTTTTAATCCATATGTTTTACTCATCTATCCATACCATAGATAAAAGGAGCATCAGACACAAGGTTTTCACAATCACACAGTCACATTGTGAAAGATGTGTCATTATACTATCATCTTCAAGAAACATAGCTATTGGAATACAGCTCTGCATTTTCAGGCACTTCCGTCCAGCCTCTCCAGTATACCTTAACTGAAAAGGTGATATCCATATAATGCACAAGAATAACCTCCAGGATAACCTCTCAACTCTGTTTGAAATCTCTCAGCCATTGACACTTTATTTTGCCTCAATTCTCTCTTTCCCCTTTTGGTCGAGAAGGTTTTCTCAATCCCTTGATGCTGAGTCCCAGCTCATTGTAGGATTTCTGTCCCACGTTGCCAGGAAGGTTTATACCCCTGGGAGTCATGTCCCACGTAGAGAGGGGGAGGGCAGTGAGTTTGGTTGCTGTGTTGGCTGAGAGAGAGAGAGGCCACATCTGAGCAACAAAAGAAGTTCTCTGGGGGTGACTCTTATGCCTAATTTTAAGGAGGCTTAGCCTATCCTTTGTGGGGATACGTTTCATAGGAACAAACCCCAAGATTGAGCACTCAGCCTATTGCAAAGCTGAATTCTTAACCTATCCCAGATCTGCTCCTCTATTCTTCGAGGTGCCCAGCCAAAAATCTTGGAATAACACTGAGCTCATCTCTTCCCAACCCGTCAGCACATTCCATCTTCAGCTCAGTGGTGGAATGCTCGCCTTCCATGCAGGAGACCCGGGTTTGAGTCCCAGATCACGCACCACCTCCCAAAAAGAAACAGATACAGGATCAGAGCACTTTTCCTCTATCTCCACCACCACTGCCCTGGCCCAAGCAACTGGAATCTTGTGCCTGTGTTGTGGTGATGGCCTCTGGACTGGTTCCCAGCTTACCCTTGCCCAAGGACAGTCTGCTCCCTACACAGCAGCCATTAAAAATGAGAGTGAGGCCACATCCTTCCTCTACTCATAGTACAAGGGGATGGACAAAGCCCCAGGCTGTCTGGTTTCCCATCACCCCTCTGACCTCCTCTCCTGCTACACCCTACCTCCCAGGCTCTGTTCCAGCCACACTGGCCTCTTTCCTTTCAGGTCTTCAAAACATGCCAGGCTCTCTCCGGCCCTAGAACTTTACCCTGGCTCTTCCTTCTGCCTGGAATGCTCTCCCATCAGAGGTGTGCATATCTCACTTCTTAGCCTTGCTCAGGTCGTTCTCAATTGTCCCCTTCTCCGAGGGCCTTCCTGGCTCTCCGTATCTGAACACTTCAACCCTCAGTCCCTCTCCTGCACCCCACATGCTCCTTCTCTTCTTCGCGTCCCCCCTCCCATTTATTAACTCCTAACACACCAGACATTTTTCTTCTCTATTTTATTTATCTTCTGTTTCCCCCCACTGGAATGTGAGGTCCCCAAGGCCTCTTTTGTCCACCGTTGTGTTCCTCGGTGCCTAGCCCACGACAGGCATGCAGAGGTAGGGGTGAGGTGGGAAAGCTGACCATTGGATTTAGCCAGGGGGGGAGTTGCTGATGACCTGGAGCTGCCAATGGCCTTGACGAGAACAGCACGATCCGAGGCATTTTATGTGATTATTTGCTCACTTGTTTCTCGCCTGTTGCATCCCACTAGAACATTGCGTTCCAGAAGAGCAAGGGTTTCACTGGTCACATTTTCTTCTGAATGTCCTGTACCAGCAACAGTACCTGGCATGGGGTAGGCATTCAGGGAAAACCGATTGAAAAGAGTGAATGCCAAAGACCATCTATGACTTCCCATCTTGGTTTTGTCATCTGTAAAACAGGACTAAAAGTACCTCTTTGAAGGACCGGTCTCAGGGCCTAATGATGTGATAGAAGCACATGGTAGGTGTTACAGAAATGTCATCCACTTCTCCCTCTCTTCTCTTCCTTCCCCCACCCTGCCTGCCTTGCAGGAAGCCTGCCTGCTTGCCTGCCTTCCCCACCCCCCATCCTAAAGCTTCTGGACAGCAGTACTGATAAATGTTTAATCACACCAGCAGGCACTGCTCCAGGAGTTGGAAAGCCATGGCTGGATTTTTGCAGAACCCTGGCTGGGCTTGGGGTTGGGGATTCCCCCCACCCCTTACCTTAATACGATGCCCTCTGCTCTAACTACTCCAGTCGGGACTTTCTCCAAAACACTTCCCCATATCCTTCCATCTTTCCCTCCTCCAAGCTTCAATATTTATTCTCCTTCATGCATTCTCAGGAAGAAGAGAGGGATGGGAGGGATGTAGAGGCCCATATCCCAGGCAAAATAAAAACAGAAATAAAGAGTGGTCTACATGGACTCACAGATTTAGGACGTGAACAAAAAGAGACACCAGGAGCTTGGGCTCTGGCCGTCCTATGCCCTTAAGCAGTGCAACATGGGGTAAAGAATAAGTAAGGGGCAGCCCAGCATCCATGCCCCGTTTTTCTGAGCACAGCACATAAGGAAAAAGAAAAAGAAAAATGTAGCTGTTGCTAACAATTGGTGAATCCTGGTAAAAGATGTTCGGGTATTCATTTTACTAATATTGAAACTTTTCTGTAGCTTTTGTTCCTCACACTATTCTTACAACTTTTCTCTAAGTTTGGAATTTTTCAACATAAAAAAGTTGGGGGAAGTGGCAGAGACGCTAGTGATCCACTCAGCTAACCATTCACCCCTTCTCACAATTTCATTCTGGGAAGCCCACATACCTACTAAATCAGCCTCCTTGCAACTAGGGTTAGCCAATGAGAGAGAAGCAGATACTGGGTGGGGCTTCTGGGCAAACTCCTTAAAAGTGAGACAGACCAATGGCAGATGTTCTTTTTATGCTGCTTCTCCTCCTCCTGCTTCCTGCCCAGAGGTGATGGCTGGAGTGCTAGCAGCCATACTGGACCATGAGATGAACTTGAGGATGGAATCCATGTACTAAGGATGGCAGAGCAGAAAGGCAGGAGTCTGGGTCCCTGATGATGGAAATCTTCACACCAACTGTGAACTGTCTCCTGCTACACTTTTTTTTAAGTGAAAGAATAAACATTTCCAAGTTCCTGTACTAGCATGTAAATACATTTCCTGTCTATGCTGGTTTGAAAAGTGTTATGTACCCCAGAAAAAACATGTTCTTTTTCCTAATTCAGTCTTGTGGGAACAGTCTTGTTTAGGGTGGGATCTTTTGGTTAGATTGTTTCCATGGAAACGTGATCCACCCAATTGTTGGTGGGAGCTTTTGATTAAGTGGGCTCCATAGAGATGTGTCTCTGCCCATTCAAGGTGGGTCTGAATCCGTTTACTGGAGTCCTTTAAAAGGGAAACATTTTTGGAACAAGTGTAGAGCTGACATAGATAGAGATGTTTGGAGATACAGAAAGAAAACATCCCTGGGGAAGCCTTTTAAAACTCAAAACTGGGAGAGAACCAGTAGGCACCACCGTTTGCCTTCCCATGTGACAGAGAAACCCCAAACACCATGTCCTTTTCTTCAGAGTCAAGGTATCTTTCTCTGGATGCCTTAGTTAGGACATTTTTATGGCCTTAGAACTGTCAACTTGTAACTTAATAAATCCCCTTTATAAAAACCAACCCATTTCTGGTATTTTGAATTCCAGCAGCTTTAGCAAACTAAAACACTGCCTGATTCAGAATCGAATCTATTTTCTGTTCCCCCAGCATGCTGCACTTTTCCACCTGCCAGATCTTCTGGAAATGCTCACCACAGCTTGTAAGGTCTTTCTCCTCTTTCAAAGCCCTGCTCAGATGTCACCTTCTGGAGGCTTTCCCTGGATGTCCCTTCTCTCTTTGTGCTCCCATAGCCCCCTGCGCTGTTGTTAAACTTCTCAACAGTCTATTTTTTGCAATTCAAGGACCTATCTCCCCCTCCCATCCATCTGCACCATCTACTCTAACACTCAGGGGTCCTTAGTCAAAGGTCACAAAATCACATCTGGCTGATTTAAGCAGATAAGGAGTTTATTAATGAATATTGGGCAGCTCAAAAATTCTCCAGGGTGGCCAGAAAAGCCACCTTGGAGATCACACAGTGTGGAATGATGCCCCAAATCACAGAGCTAAGCAGGCTCATGCAGACCCTCCTGATGCTATGCCTGGTACGGAGATTGCAGCTTACCCTGTTGATGCTGGACATTCCCAGAGAGAGTGCCATAGCTGCCCGTGGTACCTGGCAGGAGCTGACACTCCCACCACCACCTCCCTCCTCACCATAACAAAGTGTCCTCCTTTCCTGCTTCTTCCTGGCTCTAGCTTCAGGTTCTGAATCTGGGACTGGTGTGCCTAAATGGAGGACTGAGATCACACCTCCGTGCTCTGGCTGCAAGAAAGGCTGGGAAAGCAAGTATTCGGCATCATCTGCTCTTGGATGGGGAGTTGGACTCTGTTGCAAAAGGTAGGGGATTCCGCAAAGATAGGAAGAGGGCAATTCCACTGCTGAGAGGCCAAGCATGATAGCAGATGTCTCTCATGATAGCTTTAAAAATTGTTTAAGTAAAATACTGTTCAAGGTAAAAAAAAAATGTCTAATAGCACAAAAAGGGAGAAGATGAAATGTAAACGCCTCCCTCCTGGAGTCCTGTCAGCCCAGAGGCAACTAGTTAGTTAACAGTTTTTACTGGAAATCCTTGCAGATGTGTTCTTTGTACATCCAGCTATAAATACGTATATATTTATATATAAGGCGCCATGTTCATAATGTATTTAGTATGCGATAAGTATGTATATGTATCCTCATCTACTTATTAAAACTGTCTCATTCCAAGCATACAGCTGGGCACCTGCTTCTCTCACTTAACATACCTTGACGCGTTCTAAGGTCAATACACACGGTTCTAGCTTATTCTTTCTAACATGACATTTCACTGAGTTGACTGTACCAAAATGAATTTAGATTATTATCAAGGTGTTTTTATCCCCTACAATAAACCACATTGCAGTGAACATTCTTGCACAAATGTCTCGGTGTGCTTGTGTGAATAGAAATCTACACGATAAATTCCTAGCAGGGGGAACGATTGGGTCAAAAGGTGCATGCATGGTTTTGATAAACATTGCCAAATTGCCTTCCAAAAAGCTGGTGCCAATTTGCAGTCCTACTAAGAGCCTGTGAACGTCTTTTCCCAGGCTCTGCACAGTCTGGCTGGCCCTTCACCTCATCATTTGTCACTCACACACCCCTATGTTTCTGGCCACAGTGCCTTTGCACATGCTATACCCACAGCCTGGAAATTCCCTTTCTCCCTTGTCCACTGATGAAAGTTTACCCATTCTGTGAGGCCCAGCTCAGATCTCACCTCCTCCATGCAGCGTTCCCTGACTCCCTTAAGAGTCCCTTTTCTCTGGGACCCCATAGACCCTTGGGTAATTCTGTCATGGCACTCACTGATGACCACCCCAGCAACACAGGCCTTTCATCTGTTCCTAAGCACAGTCCTGCCCCAAGGCCTTTTCATTGCAGTCTCCTCTCTGTGGACCTTGTTTTGATCCATCTCGATCTTGGTGGCCTCTCTCTTGCATCTCTGCTGAGATTCACCTGGAGGGGTTTTCCCTGCCCACTCTTGTCTCAAGCACTCCTCCTCTAGTCCCTCTGGACCTCACAGTTTTATTATCTTCATAACACTTCTCACAAGCTGAAATAACCTTGTCTGATTTAGTGTCGACACAATTATTTTCTGCCCTGCCCGCTATTTCCACCCCCCACCCTCTCCTCCATGAGAGCAGGGACCTTGCTTTCCTTTTCCGCCTTGAACCTGCCTATCACCCCTCTAACCGCTCAACAAACATCTGTTAAAATGAAGCATTCGTATCTTACAGAAGAGGGAACTGGCGTTCAGAAAGAAGAGCTGAGTAGCCCAAGGTCCCATAGTTAAGTAAAAAGCGGCGCTGGGATTTGAACCCAGCGATCCCGAACTCGCAAGCCCACCACCGCATGATTCTTTACTCTCAGCCCGCCGAGTTGTCTCCCCCACCAGACTAAGATCTTGGGGGACGTCTGGCGCTCGGGTTTTCCCAACGGTGCGGCCCGGGTCCGCTCCGCGAGGCTCGCGGGTCCCTCGGAGCTGTCGCCGTCCCCGCCCCCTGTCAGTCAGGCCGAGGGGGCGGTGCGGCCGCCAGGGGGGGGCCCTGAGCCCGGAGCTGCCGCAGCGCCCGAGCGGGAGCCGGAGCCAGAGCCCGAGCGCGCGAGCGAGCAGGGCCGCGAGGAGCGAGCCGAGGCTGGCGACGCACCCGAGGCCCCGGCACTGCTGCGCTGCGGCTCCGGCCCCGCGCCCCGCCTGCTGCGGCCCGACCCGAGCGCCTGGCCACGGCCCGAACCCCGTCGGCCGGAAAACCACCCCGGCCAGGGCCTCGCCAAGCCCCGCGTTCGCCCGCTGCAGCCGCCGCTCGGGCCCCAGCCCGGGCCCCGCATCCAGGTGAGGCGCGCGCCGGGGACGGAGAAGGGGATGGGGATGGGGACGGAAAGGGGACCCGAGTGGTGGTGAGGAGAGGGATGGGGAAGGGGCCGGGAGGAGAGGGACGCTTCCGAATGCGCCCTAAGGGTACGTGTGCGTGCTCCTCTGTGTCTAACCTTCTGGGTGGCCGAGTGGACGTGCGTCCGCGCCCGTGTGTCCGTGTACGTGTCAGAGTGTCCGTGCACGCTTGAATGTCTCCGTGTCCTGTATGTGCACGTGAGCGTGTCCGTGTGTGTGTGTGTGTGTGCATGGCCGTGGGATCCTGTCGTGCATGCACAGGCGGGCCCCGGGTCTTCGTGCCGAGCCGGCGCTTGGGTTCCGCGGGGCTGCACATTGCAAAGCCCCGCGTAACCCAGGCGCGGCCTTTCCTGCAACCTCCGGTTTCAAGGACGCTAGGACTCGGCCGCGGCCCCGAGGCAACTCGCTGGGGGTGGGGGGCAGACTGAGAGGAGCCAAGGGGACACCGGGCACGCAAGGGGGCTGCGGTCTCAGGAGGGAGGGAAGGGGCCCCCCCGCGCCCCTCAGGAATAGCTGGGGTGAGGGTGCGGGGCCAGCGCACTGGCGCCCGTCTGTTCGCTCTCCCCAGGCCGCCAGGATGGACATGTTCATGAAGGGCCTGTCAATGGCCAAGGAGGGAGTCGTGGCTGCCGCGGAGAAGACCAAGCAGGGGGTCACCGAGGCAGCGGAGAAGACCAAGGAGGGCGTCCTCTACGTTGGTGGGAGAGGGGCGCGGCTTCCCGGCCCTTTGGGATCGGGCGTCTCGGGGGAGTTGGGGCCGGGTTCCCTAGAGGGAGTAAGGGGTCTGGGCAGGAGGATGTGAGTCAGCAAACGGGGCGGGATGAATAGGGGTCAGTGCGGTCAGTTTGGAGAGCAGATGGGTGGGTGGGCAGTGGAGGTGTTGATGACGGTGGAATTCACCTGAACGGCCAGAGACCCATGCACGGATCAAAGCAGATAGCTACTTTTTCTTATTTTCTTTATCATCATTGTTAATATTCAGTTACCTGGGGGTGAGCCCTTAACCTATGCCAAGTACTGTGGGAAATGCTGGAACCTCCATTATCTCATTTAATGCTTCCAGCCCATTATACAGATCAGGGAAACTGAGGCTGGGGTTAAAACCCCACCCTCCCCTTCAGCTCCCTCCACATCTGAGCAGGTCTCCAGGTCTCCCTGCTGCCAGTGTCATACCACTGCCATCTCTCCTCCCAGCCCACCCTCCTTGCAGCTGCCAGCTGGTGTCAAGAGAAAGACCAGGTGGTTGAAGTCACTCACCCCAAGTGATAAAGGAGACTGAGCCTGCAGGGTTATTTGCATAAATGGGGAAGGGCCAGCAACTGACATTTACTGAGCCCATCTGGTGATTCAAGGCTTCTGTATGTGGAGCAGGTGTAGTTGTCCTGATATACAGACTATGAAAGGCTGAATAATTCATCCAGGGTCGTGACAGGTTTGGGATTGGGGTAATTTGACAAATCTTTAGGAAATATCTACTATATGCCAGGTTTTATGTGGCTGCTGGGGAGACCTGCTTTCCTGGAGCCGAGCAAGAAAATATCAGATGGTGATACAGAGCATTTCAGTACTGTCATTTGACGCCAATTGGCTGGGGTGGGAACTGCTTTGGGTGGGCTAGTCAAGAGGAGGTGACATGAACTGAGAAAGACCCCACAAGCTGTTAGATGCAGAATGAATTGTAGGGAGGCCCATGGGGAGGTAAGTGCAGCTCCTAGATGAGGGGGAGTGAAACCAGGGCAGTGGTGATGGGGAATGGGAGAAGGCTTAGCCCCAAGTTCTGGTCTCCCTCCTCTCACCTCCCCCCTGTCCTGTCACTCCTGTTGAACCCCGGCACCCCTGAAGTGGCCCCCCTGCCAACAGACTCCACCCCTCCAAGCCATCCTGCCCGTCCCCTTAGATTGGCACCTCCTGCCTCCTCCCTGCCCAGGAACCCCCGAGGACTTCTGGTTCCTACTCGTTAAAGCCTCAGCTCCTGGTAGCCTGGCATTTGCTGCCCTTCGGGCTCCTGCCTCAGTTTACCTTTCCGACTTTGTTTGTCATCATACGCCCTGCTCCAGGGCACGTGCACCGCCTGGATGCATTTCATGCCGGGCCTGAAATCACACTGCTCAGGGCCTTACCTGCGTGCTCCCTCTGCTCGGAATACCCTCCTTAGTCACCTTCCTGCATCTCCACCTGCTCTCCAGGTGTCAAAGCCCAAGCCACATCCCCTTCCCTGTTAGGTATTGCTAGTTCCCCAGCCCCACCGGAAGGCTGGAAATCATCTGCTACCACTCAGGTCCATGGAAGCTGCTCTTTCACCCCCTTCACACAGGGAGCCATTGGCGGGGGGCTGGGAACAAATGTTGTGGCAGGAATGAGCATGGGTATACAGCCTGCCCCCCCCCACCCCTCTGGCCTCAGCCTGTCCAGATACCCCCTTGTGAGCTCCCCCTCTTCAGGAGGTCCCACCAAGTACCCTTACCCCCCCCTCCCCCCAGTCAGCCCCACATTTTGCATATGACAAGCTCTTTAGAGGAAAAGGAGAGAGGGGCAAGGGGATGGGGTGGGCAGAGGCTGGGTGTGGGCAGCTCAGTCATGCCTCGGAACCTCTCTAAATATACAGCTTTTTTGCCCCCACCTGCCTCCCGCCCTGGGCTTCATACTCATGGAGTTGTGGCTGGAGTTTTAGAGTCAGAAAGGTTTGCACTCCTAGGCCAGTTCAGCCCTTTACTGGTTGCGGGATCCTCAGCCAGGGCCTTTCCCTTCATGGGCTTTTGTTTTTCCATCTGAGAAACAGGGGTGATGACGGACCCATTTCCCTGGGCTGGGGAGAGGATTTAATGTAATGATGCAAGTGAAATGTTTTGCACACTAGAGGGGTGGGTGTCAATATCAGGTTGGGGTGGGGAGTGGAGAGATGGTGAAGGAGGGATGGAAGTGCTGAGGGAATAGGTGGGGAGGGGGCGGTGCTGCGAGGATTGGGGGGTGCTGGTTAGCACAGGGGAAGTGGAGCCTTGTTGGAGGAGACCCAAGGAGGCAGGGAAGGGCCAGGTTACCCGTGGCCGGCTGGCCCCTCTGCCCACTCTTGTGCCCCCACGCCATGCTGGGATTTCTGTTCCCTTGGCTCAGAGCCCTTAAATGTATTCCTTTTTTTCCCTGCAGGAAGCAAGACCAGAGAGGGGGTGGTACAAGGTGTTGTCTCAGGTACCCCCTCACCTGGGGCCTGTGATCTGGCTGGGATTCAGAGGTCCAGGGAGGGTGGTGGGTTGTGTGCACTCCCAAGGGTCCTGTGGCGTGGGTTGGGGGGAAGAATCCATGGGGCGAGAGGGTACCTGGTCCTGTCCTTCACCCTGGCCCCCCAACCGGCCCCCTACCCCCACCCCTGGCTCCCTCCAGTGGCTGAGAAAACCAAGGAGCAGGCGTCACATCTGGGAGGGGCTGTGTTCTCTGGGGCTGGGAACATCGCAGCAGCTACAGGCCTGGTGAAGAAGGACGAATTCCCCACCGATCTGAAGGTGAGCCTTCCCCCCACCGCGCACACACACACACACACACACACACACACACACACACACACGCACGCATGCACCAGGCACACAAATAGGCCTGCCCAGCCGTCCTCTCAGAGTGAGTCTGTATGAAGGTGAGTGGGTGTGGGTGTGGCTCTCCCTGTGACAGTCACCCAAATCTGGCTCGTATGTGTGTGTACTGCTGGCAAGTGTGGCCGGGATCACTTCTGGCCACATCTGTATGTCACTGCCTATTTATTCATTTCATTTCATTCCACAAATAGTCATGCCAGGCAACGATTGTTCTAGGAGTTTGAATAAGGTTCCTCCATTTGTGGAGCTGACATGGTAGTGGGAAAAGAGACACAGGAAAAAAGGCAATCCATAAATAAGTGAGATGATTTCAGACTGGGAAAAGTGCTATGAAGAAAAGACAACAGGATGATGGGATAGAGAGCTAAGGGGTGAGTAGAGCTACTGTAGCTGGGAGGGCTTCTCTGAGCAGGTGATACCTAAGGTGACATATAAGGGATGAGCTAAGGGGAGATGTGTGGGAAGAGTATTTCAGGCAGGGGAAACAGCAAGTGCAAAGGCCCTGAGGCAGTCATGAACTCGTTGTGTGAGCCATGGGAGAGGTTGATCTGTGCACACGTTTGAAAAGACATGCTTCACACATAGCTTTCCATGTGTGACTAGAAATGGGGCCTCCACTAGCTCACCCTGTAGGACAAGAGTCTGTCCCTGTGAGCCTAGACAAGTCCCATTGTAGCTCTGAGCTTGATTTTTTGCCTGCAAAACGGGAGGTGAACACAATAGGATAATGCAGAGCAGAGTTTCTCAAACTTGGGCACACATCAGAATCACCAGGAGGGCAGTTTAAAATACAGACTATGGGGCCCCCTCCCCAGAATTTCTGCTTCAGTCTAAGGTGGGGCCTGAGAATTTGCATTTCTAACAAGTATCTGGGTGATGCTGATGCCTGCTGGTCCAGAGACTGCACTTTGAGAACCATTAATCAAATGAACCTGGCTTGCACTGTGGGAGCTTCCTAAGAGGTGGTGGCCCCATGATCATGTGAGAGGGCCCCTGCAACTGTGCTGTGTGGGCCCACCTGTGTGTGGATAGACAATCCTCTTGGGGGTGCACCCGGTCTGTGTGTCTTCAGGCATGTGCAGTCCTCTGCCTCTGCAAGTCTGGGGGGCTCCTCTTTGGCCGATCAGTGTACACTTGGCATGAGCAAATCCACCATGCAATGGAAGATTCCACACCAGCCCTCCACTCCAGACATCTTGCACCGCTGGTTCCTTCCACTTTGGGGAGAGTATGGGATTTGACTCAGAAGTTCTGGTTCAAGTCCTGCTTCTGCCTTTGATTAGTTATGTGACTTGCCCTTTCTTAAGCAGCATTATGTCACCCAGCGGTGGCTCCCATGCACTGATTTCTTGTACAGGTGGGGCGGCCTTAGGCTTAAGGGAATAACTCAGAGGCCCTTCACCATAACTGTCCCATTTTCCAGATGAAGGAACTGAGGCACAGAGAGGTGAAGTGACTTGCCCAAGATCCCAATTCCTGCCTGCCTGCCTCCCTTATCAGGTGGCTGGGAGAATAAGCTCAGGTCCATTTAATGGGAGTCGCTGTGCTGGGAGCAGAGGTGAAGCAGAGAGAGAGGCAGGTCCAGGCCCAGACCTGTCAGCCTCAAGGTTGTCTGTGACAGACTTTTGTATAGAATCATTTTTCTCTTGCCGCCTTCCTCCTACCAGCGCTTGTTGACTCTACAAGGCTGCTCTCTCCAGGGAGAATTGAGATCCATAGAGTTACAATCCAAACAACCACCCTTCAGGGCCACTGGGCATCGGGGAGCCCAGGGCAGCCCAGGGTCAGCATTTCCAAACATCTCTATACCTGCCAATCTCCTTTACGTTAAGGGGGAGCAAACTGTCAGGGGCACTCACTTTTGGGGTCTCATTTGCATGATCCTGGGAGCATATTCCTTCTTAAAATGTGCACCCTGGGTTCCTCCTTCACCTCACCCCAGTTCTAGCCCTGCCTCCCCAACTCCAAGAGAAATTGCTGGCCTGAGTTCTGTCACCACCAATGAGTTGGGTGTTTTTAAACTGCCTATAAATGTTGTCATCAAGTACTTAATCTCCTGATCTGGCTTCTTTCACTCAGCAGTAATTTGGTGAGATTCAGCATGCTGGTGTGTGTGTGTGTGTGTGTGTGTGTGTGTGAGTGTCGTTTTTCGTTCTTGTATAGTATTCCATGTGTCATCCTCGTATGGTTGTGTGATTACGCCAGGATGTGCCCATCTGTCTGGCTGTTGGTGGACATTTGGGTTGTCTCCAAAGAATGTATTCAAGCTGGAATATTTAAGATTATGTTTCTTCCTTGGAACTAAGTTGCTGGGTGACTGGGTGAACTAACTTTTCTCCACCTTCTGGCCCTTGGTGTCATCTGTAAAATGGGGGCAACGAGCTAGAAACTCATATGCTCCCAGGCTCCCAACCCCACCCCCCACCCCAGACAGGTAATGCAAAGGTGCTGAAGCGATCTGGATGGAGCTGGGGCACCCAGGGATTCCACTAGGGAGGGATAGTGGTTATACACAGAAGAAGGGGAGATGGTGTGCCCCAAGCCTACCGGTTTCCCCAGGGGTCCAGGACTTTGGCCTTGCACAGCTGTGCATGTACCTGAGGTTATTGCATGTGCCCATGTGTGCAGCCAGGCAGTCATGCGTGTGTGCACATACCTGCGCTCCCCTGCAGTGGCTGGTCCTATGTCTAGCAGTCCCCCTCCCCCACGTGCCCACTGGTCTGTGCCTGTCTGGGCAGCAGATGCAGGGGGGAAGGGAGAGTCTTAGCTCACACATCCAAGCAACACCATGAGCTGTTGCTTCCAGCTTATCTTAAAATAGCAACAGCTGAAGAAACCAGGCCACCAAGGGCCCTGGGGGAGGGAGAGATGGAAGGTGGCAGGGGAATGGCTCAGAGCCCCTGGCCAGCCCTGTTCCTCAGCCCCTGTCTCCCACTAGCCCAGGGGAGCCTCCAGGGTTATCTCTGGGGGTCTCAAGGCCCCAGCAGCACAGAACGCAGCACACAGGGGGCAGGTGTAAATTGGTGACTGAGTGTGGCAGCTATCCCCCCTGTCTCATCCAGTCCAAAAGATGGAATTGCCAGAGGCTGCTTTCAACTGGGAGAAGGGGTATGTAGATCCCAGCTCCCCTCCTGAGGCCCAGCTTCAAGTGGGTGATTTGGGGTGGGGGTGGGGATGTGCTCTACCCAACTCCCTCCCACCTCAAGGCACACCAAATAAACAATTTAATTAAAAAATCTGTTTGCATTGCCAACACAGCTTAGCTCTCCCCACTCTTCAAGTGGGAAGCCACAAGCTTCCTTGGATAGGAATTTGGGTGGCTCTCCCCAGCTGCCCTCCCCAGCTGCCCTCCCCAGCCCTATTCTTTCTCTGTCCGAAGCCAGAGGAAGTGGCCCAGGAAGCTGCTGAGGAGCCGCTGATTGAGCCTCTGATGGAGCCCGAAGGGGAAAGTTATGAGGAGTCACCCCAGGTGAGAGGGCCCCAGGGCCCCCAGGAAGATGGTCCTGTGGCAGGAGAGGGTTTGGCCAGGGGATTCTAGGATATACCCTTTTCTAGAACCCAGGCCCCGGGGGGTGGGAGCAGGGAGGGGAGAAACAGATGGCATCTAGTGCCAGGTCCCAAGTATCCAAGCCCGGTATCACCACGCCTCCTGGGTGGGGGGGTGGGGGCGGGGAAGTGGGGCATACTACACTTCCTCCGTAAGGGGGAGGGATCTCGGGGCCAGGGCTTGACCCCCACCCATCTGCTCTTCTCCACTCCACCCCACCCCTCTGATGCAGGAGGAGTATCAGGAATATGAGCCAGAGGCG
>PVIY010044089.1:0-19924 GCA_004026745.1 Myrmecophaga tridactyla
TTTTGATACTTATGCTCCTTGATAAATTTGACATTCATTGTTCTGAAATGCCCCTCTTTATATGTGGTAAAACATTTCCTTTCTTAAAGTTTATTTGTCTTTTTTATATATCCATTCTAACTTTCTTATGCTTATGGTTTTCGTGAAGCATTTTTTTTATTCCTTTACTTTCATATTATGTATGTGTTTACATGTAATATTTGTCTTTTGTATTTTCCTAAGATTGTCTTGCCTTTACATCCAGTCTGACCACCTAAACTTGTGATAGAATTGTTTTAGTGCATTTTATGTGATGTATATATACATTTATCGTATATTATTTTATATATAGTAATGTTTAGCTATCTATTTTACTATTTCTTGCACAGTTTCCTTAGCTAACTCTTTTCCTGCCTGTGGCTATTACTTTTAGAATCACTTTCAACTATTTCCTTTTATTTATCCTATTGATTTTATAGCTCTACATTTTATTATTATTCGTTAGTGATTGCCCTTTGTTTAAAAAATGCATCATTGACCTATCAAATTCTATGTTATGATTACAATAAAAATTAGTTGCTTACCATTTCCCACTTAAATGCAAAATACTTTCAACAGTATACTTCTATTTAGCCCCATTTTTATTGCTCTATTTATCATATTTTTAACTCCTGTCTATGAGGTAAAACACATTTTACAAATTTATTATTTATACTTGGTAGTTGAAGCAAAAAACTCCATATTAAGGGGATTAAGAGAAAGATAAAACAATATATCTTATACTGCCCACATATTTGCCATTATCATCTTTGTGCAGAACCAAGTTGCTGTGTGTTATTGTTTCCCTTCATCATGAAGAACATCCTTTAGCGTTATTTAATTAAAAAAATTTTTTATTAATTTTAAAATAAAAAAATGACAAGAAAGAAACACAAACATTCTGAACATATGATCATTCCATTCTACATATATAATCAGTAATTCACAATATCATCACACAGTTGCAGATTCATCATCATGATCATTTCTTAGAACATTTGCATCAATTCAGAAAAAGAAATAAAAAGACAACAGAAAAAAATTATACATACCATACCCCCTAGCCCTCCCTTTCATTGATCACTAGCATTTCAATCTAAGTTTATTTTAATATTTGTTCCCTCTATTATTTATTTTTATTCCAAATGTTTTACTCATCTGTTGATAAGGTAGATAAAAGGAGCATCAGACACAAGGTTACAAGTACATCTACTCCAAGGCACTTATCAGTCAGATTGTCACATGTTAAAGATAAAGAGAATTCTGAAAGCAGCAAGAGAAAAGTGACCCATCACATACAAGGGTATCTCAATAAAACTAAGTGCAGCTCTCTCAGCAGAAATTATGAGGGCAAGAAGGCAGTGGTATGATATATTTAAGATACTGAAAGAGAAAAACTTCCAACCAAAAATTTTATATCTGGCAAAAATTTCCTTCCAAAATGATGGAGAGTTAAAAATATTTATGGATTGTGGACATGAAGAGACCTGCTCTACAAGAAATATCAAAGAAATATCTATAGGAAGATAGGAATAGACAGGACAGAGAGGTTTGAAGAAGAATGTAGAAAAGAGGATTAACAGTAGGATAATTAGTAGGATAAAAAACAGAGAAAAAATAAGATATGACAGATAAAATCCAAAGAAAAAATTGTTGAAGAAAGTACTCCCTTTCAGTAATAGCATTAAATTTTAAGGGATTAAACTCCCCAATCAAAAGACATAGATTTTCAGATTAGATAAATAAATAAGATCCATCCATACACTGTCTACAAAACTGGTTGAATGTGAAAGGTGGGGAAAGGATATTTCATGCAAACAACAAGAAAAGAGCAGGAGTAGCTACCCAATATCAGCATAGTAGAATTCAAATAAACAATTAATAGAGACAAAGAAGGACACTATGTATCAATAAAAGGTGCAATCCATCAAGAAGACATAACAAGGGCAGGCCACGGTGGCTCAGCAGGTAAGAATGCTTGCCTGCCATGCCCGAGGACCCGGGTTCGATTCCCGGTGCCTGCCCATGTTAAAAAAAAAGAAGACATAACAATCATAAATATGTACTGAGCCAGAGTGCCCCAAAATACATGAGGAACCCCCTGACAACACTGAAAGAAGAAATAGACACTCCCACAATCATTGCTGGGAGATGTTAATACAACACTCTTATCAATGCATAGAACATCCAGACAGAGGCTCAATAATGAAACATAGATTTTGAATAATATCATAAATTAAATAGTCTTGACATATATTTACAGAACCTGACATCCAAAACAGCAGGATATACATTTTTCTCAAGTGCTCATGGATCATTCTTGAGGATAGACCTCATGTTTGGTCACAAAGCAGATCTCCATAAATTTAAAAGTTTAAAATTATATGAAGAAATTTCTCTGATCATGAAGAAATGAAGTTGGAAATCAAAAACAGGTAGAAGGCTGGAAAATTCACAAATAAATGGATGTTAAATAACACAGTCTTAAACAACTAAGTGGGTCAAGTAAGAAATTGTAAGACAAATCAGTAAATATTTCAAGGCAAATGAAAATGAGAACAGAACATGTCAAAACTTATGGGATGAAGCAAAGGCAGTGCTGAGAATAAACTTTATTGCCCTAAATACCTATGATTAAAAAATAATACACCACTGTAAGACAAAATAAAGTTATGAAGCATGCAGCAACCTAATTGAAACTTGAGGATATTATGTTGGGTGAAATAAGCCAGAAACAGGACAAATACTGAATGGTTTCATTAATATAAACTAACTACAATGAGCCTACTCAGAATTCAAGTTGAGAACATGGTGGGTAGAGTTTTGGTCCTTGATGCTGAAGGAGTTAAGAACATTCAACAGGATTGATTGTAAAGATCCAGGAATGATAGCACAATCTATGTGATGGTTAATCAGTATTGTATGTATAATATACAAAGCTCACTATGAGTATGGTTAGAAAAGCAAGGCTAGGGGCATAGGATACCAGAAGTAAAGAGAGAGGATAAAAAACCAGGATGGTATAGCATAGCAAAACCTAGAGTAGACCATGATGTTTATTAAATGTGCAATTATAAGGTTTTTACTTGAAGGAGAACAATTTGAATGTCACCATTGCAAAGTACTAAAAATGGGATGATATATGGAAAAAATACAATTAATGCAAACTAGGGCTTATGGTTAACAGTAACGTTATAATGTTCATTGACTGTAATAAATGCAATATGTGAAAAGTAAATGTCAATAAGAGGGGGATATAAGGGAGGGGTATGGGATTCTTATTGTTCCTTTTTTTCTCTTCTTTCTCTGCAAATGATGTGGATATTTTCTCATATAGATTGTGTTGCTGCATGCATAATTATGTGATTATATAGGGAAGCATTGATTGTACACTTAGGATGGACTTATGGTGTGTGAAAAACTCTGTTTAAAAAATAACCAATTGTTTATTTGGTACAAAATTTATATTTTGACTAGTGCATTTTCTAATATAACTTATGTGGACAGCTTAATTGAACACCATAAGTACATGGAACCTTGAGTTGGGCATGACATTTTGTAAGCTTGTCCAGAGTGATGCCCTGATAAATCCCAGAGTGATTTGAACAGTGAATAAAAAAGTATTTGCAAAAAAAAAAATAATAATAACAGAAGTGAAGGACTTTTGGGAAGATGGTCGAGTTCACCCCTGCTCCAAAGAACAGCTAGAGAAGGGACAGAAAAAAGACTTGGGGAGCAATTCCAGTGTTTAATGTCCTGGGAGGATCTTCTACACCACATAGGGAAGACCTGGTTGAAAAAGCAAAGGAATTGAGATGCAGAGAACCAGAGACCAGCCTACTAGTGCAAGCAGCCAGCACTTCCATTTCCAGATGGAGGCCTGGAGCCATCAGAAGTGCACAGATGGGGAGATGGGGACTAGGAAGGAAGTCAAGTCCCACTCCTTTAATGTGCTACTCGCATGCCCACTGCCCCTACTCCATGACCCGCGACTCCCCCCACACCCCATGCACCTGAACCCTGTCACACACACTCCCACCGACCTCTGAGCACTCTTGTTCCGACCCCCTTCCCACCGCATCCCCACCCACACCCACACCTTGTGCACGTGCACAAGCCTGCCCCAGCCCGACCCACCTCTCCCGTGCAAGAGCATTATCTTCCCACCCCTCCTGAGACCCACACATCTATGGCCAGCCCCTCAACCCCTACCCCCCCTCCCTACCCCCTGCAGACAGTCACCTAAGATCTGGGCTGCAGGTGCTCATCTTCATATCTGGGCCACACTTGCACCAAACCCATACAGTCACTCAACTCTGCTGAGCTCTGTGCATGTGCACATCAGCATTCTGGCCTCTGTCATATGCATGAGCACACACCCACTTGCACCATGCCCCCTCAGCTATGGGCAAGCACTGAGCTGCATATCTGGGCCACACCCACCCCCAGCCCACTCAGGCACAATCCCACCCTACTGCCCCTGAGCTCTGGGCACCTGCACACCAGGGCCCTGCACACCAGGGCCCTGTTCCCCAGATCCACACAGTGGCACAGCCACATCTTCCCTGCTGGATACCCACATATCCATGTATGGGCATCCACAATCCTATAACCTGTACCCCATTCTCACAGGCATCAGCATAGAGTCCCTGACCTGTGTATATGCCTGCACCACAATCCGTCACTGAACTGTTGTGCCCCTACTCACGCCCTGCATCCTGCATGAATAGAAAGCTTTAAACTACTGAAGGAAATCAACATCCAGAGTAACCTTATCAAGATATTTACATGCTATGAAGACAACAGATGATCACTAACAATATGAAGATGCAGACAGATACAGCCCACCCTAATGACCAAATTAAAACACTGGAGGAGACACAGACTTTGGAACAACTAATCAAAGATGTTCCTATAACTCTACTAAATAAAATCAGTGGGATAGCAAATGACATAAAGGAGATCAAGGAGACACCAGAAGAACATAAAGAGGAATTTGAAAGAATAGATAGAAAAATAACAGATTATCACAGAGATTAAAGATGCTTTAGACCAAATAGAAAATATACTAGAGACACATAACTGCAGATTTGAAGGGGCAGAAGAAAGAATAAGCAAACTAGAGGACAGGATAACTGATTTTGAATATACAAGAGAGAAAATGACAAAAAAGATAGAAAAATTTGAATTAGATCTCAGGGAAATGATGGACAAAACAAAGTGCACAAATATAAAAATCATCAGTGTCCCAGAAGGGGAAGAGAAGAGTAAAGTTCTAGGAAGATTAGTTGAGGATATAATGGGGGAAAACTTCCAAACCTTTATTTAAGACATAAATGTGCAAGTCAAAGAATCCCAATGAACTCCAGTTAGAATAAATCCAACTAGGCCTACCCCAAGACAAAATCAGTTTGTCAAATGTGGAAGAGAAGCAGAAAATCCTGAAAGTGGCAAGAGAAAAATGATCTACTACATACAAGGGAAACCACATAAGAATGAGTTCATACTACTCAACTGGCACTATGGAGGCAAGAAGGCAACAATATGATATATTTAAGATCCTAAAAGAGAAAGACTTCCAGCCAAGAATTCTGTATCCAACCAAATTGTCCTTCAAAACTGAAGGAGAGATTAAAATTTTCACAGACAAATGAAGGCTGAGAGAATATGTCAACAAGAGACCAGCTCTACAAGAAATACTAAAGGGATTTCTGTCAGCTAAAAGACAGGAGATGGAGGTCTGGAGGAGGGCACAGTATTGAAGAGTAGCAGTAAGGGTAACATAAAGTATAAAAAGAAAAAGAGGGAAAAGAACATATAGATCTGACAAATAAATCCAAAGGATAAGATGGTAGATTCAAGAAATGCCTCTATAGTAATAAGTTTGAATGTTAACAGACTGAACCTTCCAATTAAAAGATAGATTGGCAGATGGATTGAGAAATATAATGAAGTGGGAAGATTAAAACTCCCCAATTTTGAAGTTTATTATAAAGCCATAGTGGTCAAAACAGCATGGTACTGGCACAAAGATAGAAAAATTGACCAACGGAATTGAATCAAGGAAGCAGAAATAGGCCACCAAAGATATGGTAAACTGATTTTCGACAAAGCCCCCAAATCCACTGGACTAGGACAATTTAGTCCTTTCAATAAATAGGCATGGGAGAACTGGATACCTTATACCTTATACAAAATTTAACTCAAATTTTTACCATAAAATTTTATAAGAATGTATAAAATTTACCATAAAGCTCCTAGAAGAAAATGTAGGGAAACATCTTCAAGACCTAGTAATAGGAGTAAAACTTTACCTAAAGTTTACACCCAAAGCACAAGCAACAAAACAAAAAATAGATAAATGGAAATGCCTCAGAATCAAATGCCTTTGCACTTCAAAAAACTTTGTCAAAAAGACGAAGAGGCGGGTTTCTCAATAGGAGAAAATATTTGGAAATCACACATCGGATAAATGTTTGATATCCTATATACATAAAGAAATCATACAACTCATCAGCAAAGAACAAGCAACCCAATTATAAAGTGGGTTAAAGATATGAATAGACATTTTTCTGAAGAGCAAAAACAGATGGTTAAAAGCACATGAAGTGATGCTTATTTGCATTAGCTAGAAGCTAATGCAGATCACTACTACAATGAGATACTACCTCACACCTATAAGAATGGCTGCTGTCAAACAAACAGGACAATGCAAATGTTGGAAAGGATGTGGAGAGATTGGGTTACTTATGTACAGCTGGTGGAATGTATAATGGTACAGCTGCTATGGAAGACAGCCTCAGAAAACTAAATATCGAATTGCTCTATGACCTGGCAGTACACTATTCAGTATATATCCAGAAGAGCTGAAAGCAGTGACACAAACAAAGATTTGAACAGCAATGGTCACAGCAGCATTATTCACAATTGCCAAAATATGGATGCAATTCAAGTGCCCATCAACAAATGGGTGGATTAACAAAATGTGGTATATATATATTATGGAATATTATGCAATGGTAAGATGAAATGACATCCTGAACCACATGACAAGATGGATGAGCCTTGAGGACATAATGCTGAGTGAAATAAACCAGACACAAAAGGATAGGTACTATACAACTCCACTTTTATGACAAGGGTAAAAATAAAATCAGAAGTTTATAATACAGAATATAGGGAACGTAGAGATACACAGAAGCTTGAGATAGGTGAACAGTTTGCTAATGAGGTTGAACTTTAGTGTAAGAAGTGAAGGTGGTTCTTTAATGGGTCTGTAAGTAATATTACCATATTGAAGGTGAATATGATTGAAAGGGGTTGAAAACTGGGCTATGTTTAACAGGAAAACATCAATAGTACCACAGTATTACCAGGGGTACACTATGGGGATGGGGGACAAGAGTTAGGGGGATGCTTGGATTTTCTATTTGGTGAGGGTGTGCTCATTGAATTTAAACATTTTCTTTCTCTTGGGAACAATGAAATTATCTAAAATTGAGAGTATTGATGGTCTGTTGACTTTGGACATTATATATGAGGCCTAGTAGATGGAGGTGGCTGAAAGATGCACTGACTAAGAAGTAGATTGGCAAACAATGGTGTATACATATTAAACAAAATATTATGCGCCTATAAAAGGAAAGAAGTCATGAGGCATACAGTGATGTGAATGAACATATGGGACATTTGGTGAGGCAAAATAAGCCAGAAACAAAAAAAGCAAGTATTGTATGAGCTCATTTAGAAAATACTGATAAGAAAACTGGGGCCTAGATAGTAAGCTGTTATAGCAGTCACATTTAGTCTGGAGTGGTAATTGCTATTTCTGGATTTTGAGGGGCTGTTTTATATAAGTATAACCTGCTATTTAGAGATAAGAATTAAGGCAATCAATTTGGGAGTAAGGTAATTCAGAATAGAGGGATAAGGAAGATGTTGACTGCATTTTAGAACTTCACCTACTCTTTGAGGCCTGTCATGGTCAGGTTCATGTGTCTACTTGGCCAGGTCATGGGACCTGTCTGGTTGGGCAAGTGCTGGCCTGTCTGTTGCTATGAGGACATCTCATAGAATTAAATCATGACCATGTTGGCTGCATCCACAGCTGATTCCTTTTGTAATCAGCCAAGTGGAGTGTCTTCTGCAATGAGTGATATTTAATCTAATCACTGGAACCCTTTTAAGGAGGATTCAGAAGAGACAGGCTCTCTTCTCTTTCTGCTTTGGTGGGTGTTCTAGTTTGCTGGCTGCCAGAATGCAATATAGCAGAAATGGAATGGCTTTTAACAAGGGGAATTTAATAAGTTGCTCATTTACAGTTCCAAGGCTGAGAAAATGTCCCAATTAGAACACGTCTATAGAAATGTCTAATCAAAGGCATCCAGGGAAAGATACCTTGGTTCAAGAAGGCTGATGACATCCAATGTTTCTCTCTTAGCTGGAAGGGCACATGCAAACATGGTGGTATCTGCTAGCCTTCATGTGGCTCTACAAAAAAGGGACTCTGTCCAAAATGTTTCCTATTTTAAAGGATTCTAGCAAGCAATCCACCTTCAGTGGGTGGAGACACATCTCCATGGAAATCATCTAATCAAAAGTTACCACTCACAATTGGGTGGATCACATCTTCATGGAAACAATCAAAATGCTCCCACCTAGCAATATTGAATGAGGATCAAAGGGCATGCCTTTTCTGGGGTCCACCACAGATTCAGACCAGCACAGTTGGTGAGCCTCTCCTGTGGAGTTCATCCAGACCCTCCATTGGAATCCTCAGTTTCACAGCCTGCCCTATGGATTTTAGAATCTACATTCTCATGGTTATGTGAGACATTTTTATAAATTTTATATTTATGGATATTTCCTGTCAATTCTGTTTCTCTGGAGAGCCCTAATACAAGGCCAAAGGAAGAAAATCTTATCATGTCTAGAACCTAAATTTTCTATAGCACATAATTTAATCCAACCTGTCTGGGAAGATCATTTAAACAATCTAAACACAGGTTGCTCAGAATAAAAATGAGAGCCTTTAATCCTGTATAGCTTAATGTAATGCCTGGATAAGTCCAGGAATATATTAAACAGATAATCAAAAGGTATTGGCAAAGTCCCTTGATGGATGGTAGAAAAATTGTGGAATTATTAAACTTTACCACCTGGGGAACCCCAGTGACTGTGCCAAACAATAGGGACACCCAAATCAATAGGCCAAGCCCTTAAACTTGAGGCTTGCTCTTGTGACACTTATGTATGTAGTTGAGAAGCTTAGTCTACCTCTAGGTATGCCTTAGAGTCATAGCCAGAGGACCTCTTTTGTTGCTCAGGTATGGCCTTTCTGTCTCTAAGCTCAACTCTGCAAGTGAAACCATTGCCCACCCTCCTAGTGGAACATTGTCATGAAAGTCTCCCTGGCAGCATGGGAGCTGACTCCCAGGGGTGAGCCTGGCCCTGGCACCATGGAATTAACAATGCCATCCTGAGAAAAAGGAGGAAAATAAGTGTTAGAAATAAGGTATCAATGGCTGAGAGAGTACAAATAGAGTCAAAATCTACACTGGAGATCACTCTTATGCATGTTCAGTTAGACATTACCACATATCATAACTTGCCAACCCCCAACCAAAACCATTACTTACAACCTCCAGATGGGTCCCTAGACCAGAGAAGTCCTGAAATACAAAGGGGCCAGCCCTCTCCAGAACATTAACTCATTTCATCCTCTTATCCCATAGAATCAACAGCCCCTTCCCACATGAAAAAGATAGAATGGGCATAGCCCAAATACCCCTAAATAGTGGGAGAAAAATCAAAGTGATGGTGGAGTTATACAGAGAAGTTCGCGTTTAACAAATGGGTATGAGTGCTGAATCATTATATTGATATTTCTGTTGGCCTCCAGTATCTTGAAGCAGCTAGAAGAAAAAATCAGAAATCGTGGAACTGTAACCCAAATCAAACTAAAAAAAAATCTTTTCTATAACTACTTGTTAAAATGTACTTGGAAATATATCGCTTTTTTGTATATATGTTATATTTCACAGTTTAAAAAATATTACAAAAATAGGGAAAAAAGCAGAAGTATACAAATGCTGGAGAACAAGTAAAGTGGGAGATGTACTTACTCACTATTGGTAGGAAGTAGAGTGGTGCCAACCCTCTGGAGGGCAGTGTGGTGGCTCCACAGGAAGCTGAGTATAAGGTTGCCACATCATCCCGCAACCACAATAATTGACAAAGACTTTGAAGAACTGAAAGCAGGGACAGAAATAGGCATTTGCACACTGGTGTTTATGGTGACATTATTCATTCACGTTTTGCAATGGATGAAGAGACCTAACGGTGCATCAATTGATAAATGGGTGGGTGAACCATAATGTATACATATGGTAGAATATTGAGTGGCTGTAGGAAGGAATGAAGTTGTGTGGCATGCAATTAGGTGAATGAACCTTGAGGACATTATGTTGAGTGAAATAAACCACAAACAAAAGGACAAATAATGTATGGTCTCACTAATATAATCTAACCATGATGAGAAAATGATGATAATTGAATTTGAGAGCAGAGTTTATCATGGGATAAAATGTAGGTGGGCAAAGAAAGGGAAATAGATGTTTAAGTAGTATGGAATATTCAAATAAGACTCACTGTAAAGTTTCCTATAATGTAAACTCTTACAGCAGTCACATCTATTCCTGAGTTTTAACTGTTATTTCTCAATTCTGAGATGCTATGCTCTTTGTATATAACCTGATAGGTCCCTGGAACATTGGTTATCTGTGTGAAACCTAAGACTTAGAGATACTGTTCTGCATCTCTGAAAGTCAGCATGACTCCATGTGGCAGTTGTTAAAGAAGCTGAAAAAATCTCAGACTCTAATTAAAGATATGAATAAATTGAACCCATTTAGGACTAAGGTAAATCAGAATCTAGGTTAAAGGATGATATTTTCTATATTTAAAACTTCTACTTCCATGTGAGACTAAAGAAAGACATGTTTAATAGATCCAAATGTAAATTTTCTGTGGCACACTATCTAATTTAACTTGTCTTTTCAGGTTATTTAAACAACCTAATTACATGGAGCTTAGATCAGAGAATGAGATCTTATTATTCTGGACAGGTTAACATTATATATACCTGGATATATTCTAGAGTATTTTGAGCAGAAAATAAAAACAAATTTGTAAAGTCCCCTGTAAGGACTGGGGAAAATGTGCAACTATTAAACCTTCCCACCTCGGGAACTCCTGATATTCTTTCAGGCATTACAGCCTCCCAATTTAATAAACCAAACCCTCAATCTTGAGGCTTGCCCTTATAAAATTTATTTCTGCAATGGCAAAGATAAGCCTGCCTGTCATCATGCCTAAGAGCCTCCATACTTTGAATGGTTCCAGGGTGGTTGGTTGGCATTCATGGTTGACAAGCTCTGATTTAAGAGGAGACAGGTCCCCAAATCTTGTCTGAATACAAACTGTAATACAATCTGGGGAACTGCTTTCTTATGGGGAGTACTTGGGCATGACCCAGATACCCCTTTTTATAAATCACAAGAAGGTAACCCGGTGTAAGTGGAATGTGGTTTTAAAGAGATTGGATTTCATGAAGGATAGAACTGCTTGTCTTATCATAGACATGGGAGAAGCCTTACAAGAAGAGAGAAAATCAACAATGTTATAATAAATTGTTTCAATACCAACATGAAACATAACTCAAGAAAATTTATGCAGTCAAAATTTTTGGATTCAGCCTACACAATGGGAGACAATATTTGGAAATGACATACCAGATAAAGGTCGAGTATCCAGAATTTATAAAGAGATTGTTCAACTCAACAACAAAAAGACAGCCAATCCAATTACAAAATGGGAAAAAGACTTGAACAGACACTTCTCAGAAGAGGAAATACAAATGGCCAGAGGGCACATGAAGAGATGTTCAACGTCCCTGGCCATTAGAGAAATGCAAACCAAAACCACAATGAGATATCATCTCACACCCACCAGAATGGCCATTATCAACAAAACAGAAAATGACAAGTGCTGGAGAGGATGTGGAGAAAGAGGCACACTTATTCACTGTTGGTGGGAATGGCAAATGGTGCAACCACTGTGGAAGGCAGTTTGGTGGTTCCTCAAAAAGCTGAATATAGAATTGCCATATGACCTAGCAATACCATTGCTGGGTATCTACTCAGAGGACATAAGGGCAAAGACACAAACGGACATTTGCACGTCAATGTTTATAGCAGCATTATTTACAATTGCAAAGAGATGGAAACAACCAAAATGTCCATCAACAGATGAGTGGCTAAACAAACTGTGGTATATATATATATATGATGGAATATTATGCAGCTTTAAGACAGAATAAACTTATGAAGTATGTAACAACATGGATGGACCTTGAGAACATTATGCTGAGTGAGACTAGCCAAAAACAAAAGGACAAATACTGTATGGTCTCACTGATATGAACTCCAGTGAATAAACCTGGAGAATTTCATTGGTAACAGAGACCATCAGGAGATAGAAATAGGGTAAGATATTGGGTAATTGGAGCTGAAGGGATACAGACTGTGCAACAGGATTGAATAAAAAAACTCAGAAATGGACAGCACAATACTACCTAACTGTAATACAATTATGTTAAAACACTGAATGAAGCTGCATGTGAGAATGATAGAGGGAGGAGGGCTGGGGACATAAATGAAATCATTTATGAAAGAAAGAAAGATAAGAGGTTAAAGACTGAGATGGTATAATCTAGGAATGCCTAGAGTGTATAATAATAGTGACTAAATGTACAAATTTTAAAAATATTTTTGCATGAGGAAGAACAAAGGAATGTCATTATTGCAGGGTACTGAAAATAGATGGTAATTAATATTTTAAAATGTCACCTTATGTGTGAGACTAAAGCAAAAAGTGTTTGTTACAAAATTTATATTTTGACTAGTGCATTTCCTAATATAACTTATGTAGACAGTTTAATTGAACACCATAAGTACTTGGAATCTCAGGTAGGACATGAGATTTTGTTGGTTTGTCCAGAGTGATGCCCTGATAAATCCCAGAGTAATTAGATCAGTGAGTGGAAAAGTATTTGCAAAGGCCCCTTCGGGTTATGGTGAGAATGGGGAGAAATGCAACTTCCCCAAGTTGAATTCTTGATATTCTCACAAGCAGTGTAGACAACCAAAGCTATAGGCTGAGCCCCCAGTCTTGGGGTTTGTTCATATGAAACTTAATCCCACAAAGGATAGGTCAAGTCTACTTAAAATTTAGGCCTAAGAATCACCCCCAAGAGAGCCTCTTTTGTTGCTCAGATGTGGCCCCTCTCTCCAGCCAACACAACAAGCAATCTCACCACCCTCCCCCTGTCTATGTGGGACATGACTCCCAGGGGTGTGGAGCTTCCTGGTAACATGGGACCGAAATCCTAGAATGAGCTGAGACTCAGCATCAAGGGATTGAGAAAAACCCTAGAATGAGCTGAGATTTAGCATCAAGGGATTGAGAAAACCTTCTCGACCAAAAGGGGGAAGAGTGAAATGAGACAAAGTGTCAATGGCTGAGAGATTCCAAACAGAGTCGAAAGGTTGTCCTGGAGGTTATTCTTATGCATTAAGTAGATATCATCTTGTTATTCAAGATGTAATGGAGAGGCTGGAGGGAACTGCCTGAAAATGTAGAGCTGTGTTCCAGCAGCCATGTTTCTCAAGGATGATTGAATAATGATATAGCTGTCACAATGTGACTGTGTGATTGTGAAAACCTTGGGTCTGATGCTCCGTTTATCTACCTTGTCAACAAACGAGTAGAACATATGGAATAAAATAATAGGGAGAACAAATTCTAAAATAAAAAAATAATAATAAAGAATTTTTGGATTCAACATAATCTGAAAGAAACAGGAGAGAGAATTGGGAAAAATAATTGAGGTTAAGTTGATATTAGTTTTCAATAGAAGAGTGGTCAGGGTAGAAGTCAGAAATCCTGGGTGTCTGTGATGCAAGGGTAGCTTCTGATGTGCCATGGATGGGAATACAAAGACTTGCATAAGATAATAATAGGTTGTCCTTTCAGGTTGTTAGTGACAAAAGAAATGTAACATCTTGGAGAGCATAGTAAGGTGTCATAAGATTGGAGCCAGCATATTTGAAGAACTTGTGGGCTACCTGCTTAATCAAACCAAGGGGTATGACGTATATTGTGGGGATAAGATGAGGGGACCAAAGACCTCAGACTCACAAATTGTACAATGAAGACAAAATGGGCAAACTGTTATGCCAATAAATTGGACAAAGAATATGAAATAGGAAAATTCCTACAAACACAGGAACAAACTAGACTGACAATAATTCTGAACAAACAGAATGATCAGTCATCAAAAACCTCCAAACAAAGAGAATTCCAAGCAAACAGAATGATCTGTCATCAAAAACCTCCAAATAAAGAATAGCTCAAGACTACATGGCTTCACAGGTATGCTGGTTTGAAATTATTGTGTATCCCGGAAAAGCTATGTTCTTTAATCCTGATTCTTATTGTTGGGTGGGATCTTTTTTATTGTCTCCATGGAGATGTGACCCACCCAATTGTGGGTGGTAACTTTTGATTAGGTGGTTTCCATGGAGATGTATCTCCACCCATTCAAGGTGGGGTTGGTTACTGGAGCCCTTTAAGATGGAACCATTTTGGAAAGAGCCAGCAGAGCCCACACAATCAGAGACCTTTGGAGATGAAGAAGGAAAAGGAAAACATCCCCAGGGAAGCCTTATGAAACAACAAGCTGGTAGAGAAAGCTAGCAGAAGTCACTATGTGCCTTCCCAACTGACAGAGGCATCAAGAAGCCCAAAAGCCCAGCAGACATCAGCCATGTGTCTTCTCAGCTGGCAGTGGTGTTCTGGATGGCATCAGCTTTTCTTTTTTTTTTGGAAAAATTATTATAAGAAAAGGAAGGTATTTGACCATACCTCCCTGGATAAATTTTTAAATGCAAAAGTCAATCAAATTATTCATTTAAAAGAAGGCAGACCTTTTACATTATAAGAAAGCTAGCACAACTCTAGCTAGTACAATGATTTGCAAACACCGGCTTGCACTTTTGTTTTGGGTCACACTTTCAAAACATCTGGCTGCATTTCATGTGGAGACTGTGCAATCAGTATAAATGGCACACAGACATGGCACTTCTTGTAAAGGGAAAAGTGGATGAGGCTGAGATGCAGGAGTTCCTGGGTTCAGACCTGACTTTGCCACACAGAAAACATTCACCCTTCTCTGGGTCTCACTCCCCCTAGATCCTTAGTGCTCAAACTGTGTAGCAGAGCTCTTGAATGCTCAGGAGGTGCCCAGGGGCCAGACAAGCTTGGAAGAGCACAGAGGGGCCACCTCCCAACTTCTACAGGAAACCTGCCCAAATATGACTCTTTTGTAGATACTACCTTTAGCTGATATTTATTGACTACATACTATCTGCCAAATTTTGTTCAAAGATCCTTACACATAGCACTTATTTTACAGATGAGGAAACTGAGGCACAAAGAGATTAAATAGCTTGTTCAAGGTTTCATAGGTAATAAGTGAAAGGGCTGGGACTTGAATATGCAGTCTGGCACCAGTGTTCCTGCCCTGGCTATTCTCTCCCTCCTCTGTGTCCCTCCAGCCCTCTGGTTTGTCCTCCATCACACTGTCCACTATAACTCTTGGTTGACCTAACTTTCCTGGGAGTCTTTTTTTTTATTAAAAATTTTTTTTTAAACATAACAACATATGAACATGAACATTTTTACCATATGATCATTCCATTCTTGGTATATACACAATAACTCACAATATCATCACATAGTTGTATATTCATCACCACGATCACCTCTCAGAACATTTGCATCAATCCAGAAAAAGAAATAAAAAGAAAAAAGAAAAACATTCATTCATACCATATCTGCTATCCCTCTCTCTCACCGATCACCAGCATTTCAATCTACTAAATTTATTTTGACATTTGTTTCCCCTATTATTTATTTATTTTTAATCCATATGTTTTACTCATCTGTTGATAAGGTAGATAAAAGAAGCATTAGACACAGGTTTTCACAATCACACAGTCACATTGCAAAAGCTATATCATTATACAATCATCTTCAAGAAACATGACTACTGGAACACAGTTCTTCATTTTCAGGCCGTTCCCTCCAGCCTCTCCATTACACCTTAACTAAAAAGGTAATATCTATATAATGCATAGGAATAACCTCCAGGATAAACTCTCAACTCAGTTTGGAATCTCTCAGCCATTGATACTTTATTTTGTCTCATTTTGTTCTTACCTCTCTTGGTTGTGAAGGCTTTCTCAATCCCTCGATGTTGAATCCCAGCTCATTCTAGGATTTCTGTCCCACGTTGCCAGGAAGGTCCACACCCTGGGAGTCATGTCCCATGTAGACAGGGGGAGGGCAGTGAGTTTGCTTGTCATATTGGCTTAGAGAGAGAGGACACATCTGAGCAACAAAAGAGGTTCTCTGGGGGTGACTCTTAGGCCTAATTTTAAGTAGGCTTAGCCTATGCTTTGTGGGGTTAAGTTTCATATGAACAAACCCCAAGATTGGAGGCTCAGCCTATTGTTTTGGTTGTCCCCACTGCTTGTGAGAATATCAGAAATTCTTCACTTGAGGAAGCTAAATTTTCCCCTTTTTTTGCCATTCCTCCAAGGGAACTTTGCAAATACTTTTTTTTTTTAAAATTGTTGATACCATGTGGTATTCTTCTAGGGGCATTTCATTTTATTTATTTATTTTTTTAAATTTGCATATGGGCAGGAGGCACCAGGGATCGAACTCCAGACCTCCAGCACGGCAGGTCAGAGCTCTGCCTGCTGAGCCACGGCAGCTGCCCTGCAAATGCTTTTTTAATTCACTGTTCAAATCACTCTGGGATTTATCAGGGCATCACTCCGGACAAACCTACAAAATCTCGTACCCTACTCAAAGTCCCATGTACTTATGGTGTTCAATTAAGCTGTCCACATAAGTCATATTAGGAACTGCACTACTCAAAATATAAATTTTGTACCAAATAAACATTTTTTGCTTTAGTCTCACACATAAGTTAGTTTTCAACACCCTGCAGTGTTTACATTCCTTTGTTTTCCCTCATGCAAAAATACTTTTAAATTTGTACATTTAGTTATCATTATACACTCTAGGCATTCCTAGATTATATAATTTCAACCTTTTTTATTAATTAAAAAAATTAACAAAAAACATTAAGATATCATTCCATTCTACATATACAATCAGTAATTCTAATATTATCACATAGTTGCATATTCATCATTTCTTAGAACATTTGCATCGATTTAGAAAAAGAAATAAAAAGACAACAGAAAAAGAAATAAAATGATAACAGAGAAAAATGATTATACATACCATACCCCTTACCCCTTGCTTTCATTTACCACTAGCATTTCAAGCTGAATTTATTTTAACATTTGTTCCCCCTATTATTTATTTTTATACCATATGTTCTACTCTTCTGTTGATATAGTAGCTAAAAGGAGCATCAGACACAAGGTTTTCACATTCACAGAGTCTCATTGTGAAAGTTATATCATTGTTCAATCATCATCAAGAAACATGGCTACTGGAACACAGCTCTACATTTTCAGGCAGTTCCCTCCAGCCTCTCTGCTACATCTTGAACAACAAGGTGATATCTACTTAATGCATAAGAATAACCTACAGGATAACCTCTCGACTCTGTTTGGAATCTCTCAGCCATTGACACTTTGTCTCATTTCACTCCTCCCCCTTTGATCGAGAAGGTTCTCTCAATCCCTTGATGTTAATTCTCAGCTCATTCTAGGGTTTTTCTCAGTCCCTTGATGCTGAGTCTCAGCTCATTACAGGATCTCTGTCCCACGTTGCCAGGAAGATCCACATCCCTGGGAGTCATGTCCCACGCAGAGAGGGGGAGGGTAGTGAGACTGCTCATCATGTTGGCTGGAGAGAGAGGCCACATCTGAGCAACAAAAAAGGCTCTCTTGGGAGCGACTCTTAGGCCTAAATTTTAGGTAGACTTGACCTAACCTTTGTGGGGTTAAGTTTCATATGAACAAACCCCAAGACTGGGGGCTCAGCCTATAGCTTTGGTTGCCCACACTGCTTGTGAGAATATCAAGAATTCAACTTGGGGGAGTTGAATTTCTCCCCATTCTCCCCATTCCCTGAAGGGGGCTTGCAAATACTTTTCAAGTCACTGATCAAATCACTCTGGGGTTTATCAGGGCATCACTCTGGACAAATCAACAAAATCTCATGTGCTACCTGAGATTCCAAGCACTTATGACATTCAATCAAACTATCTACATGAGTTATATTAGGAAATGCTCTAGTCAAAATATAAATTTTGTAATAAATAAACATTTTTTGCTTTAGTCTCACACATAAGGTGATATTTTAAAGTATTAATTATCATCTATTTTCAGCACCTTGCAATCATGACATTCCTCTGTTCTTCCTCATGCAAAAACATTTTTAAAATTTGTACATTGTACATTTCACTATTACTATACACTCCAGGCATTCTGGATTATACCATCTCGATCTTTAACATCTATCTTTCTTTCTGATTTCATTTATGTCCCCAGCCCTCCTCCCTCTATCATTCTCACATGCAGCTTCATTCAGTGTTTTAACATAATTACATTACAGTTAGGTAGTATTGTGCTGTCCATTTCTGAGTTTTTGTATCCAGTCCTGTTGCAGAGTCTGCATTCCTTCAGCTCCAATTACCCAGTATCTTACCCTATTTCTATCTCCTGATGATCTCTTTTACCAACGACATATTCCAAGTTTATTCACTAATGTCAGTTCATATCAGTGAGACCATACAGTATTTGTCCTTTAGTTTTTGGCTGGTCTCACTCAGCATAATGTTCTCAAGGTCCATCCATGTTGTTACATACTTCATAAGTTTATTCTGTCTTAAAGCTGCATAAACCACAGTTTGTTTAGCCACTCGTCTGTTGATGGATATTTTGGCTGTTTCCATCTCCTTGCAATTGTAAATAATGCTGCTATAAACATTGGTGTGCAAATGTCCGTTTGTGTCTTTGCCCTTATGTCCTCTGAGTAGATACCTAGCAATAGTATTGCTGGGTCATATGGCAATTCTATATTCAGCTTTTTGAGGAACCGCCAAATTGCCTTCCACAGTGGTTGCACCATTTGACATTCCCACCAACAGTGAATAAGTGTACCTCTTTCTCCACATCCTCTCCAGCACTTGTCATTTTCTGTTTTGTTAATAATGGCCATTCTGGTGGGTGTGAGATGATATCTCATTGTGGTTTTGATTTGTATTTCTCTAATGGCCAGGGACGTTGAGCATCTCTTCATGTGCCTTTGGCCATTTGTATTTCCTCTTCTGAGAAGTGTCTGTTCAAGTCTTTTTCCCATTTTGTAATTGGATTGGCTGTCTTTTTGTTGTTGAGTTGAACAATCTCTTTATAAATTCTGGATACTAGACCTTTATCTGATATGTCGTTCCCAAATATTGTCTCCCACTGTGTAGGCTGTCTTTTTACTTTCTTGATGAAGTTCTTTGATGCACAAAAGTGTTTAATTTTGAGGAGCTCCCATTTCTTTCTTTCTTTCTTCAGTGCTCTTGCTTTAGGTGTAAGGTCCATAAAACCACCTCCAATTATAAGATTTATAAGATATCTCCCTACATTTTCCTCTAACTGTTTAATGGTCTTAGACCTAGTGTTTAGATCTTTGATCCATTTTGAGTTAACTTTTGTATAGGGTGTGAGATACGGGTCCCCTTTCATTCTTTTGCATATGGATATCCAGTTCTCTAGGCACCATTTATTAAAGAGACTGTTGTGTCCCA